>ONZH01013973.1:0-71715 GCA_900303285.1 Rhinella marina | reverse complement strand
CCCAGTGTATATCAACTCTCATTATTTCCCCCTAGAGAAAATATATTTCCCCAAAATTAGTATCTACATATAAAAAAAATAAAAATCAGTGATACTCAATTTTTTCCACCTAGAGAAAATATATTTATGTCCACCCTCACCCTCCCTCCACATTATTATGGCCCCCTACCACACCCAGTGTCCCCAAAATCAATATATAAAAAATACAAAAAAACAGTGATACTCAATTTTTCCCCCCTATAGAACATATACACTCACCGGCCACTTTATTAGGTACACCATGCTAGTAACGGGTTGGACCCCCTTTTGCCTTCAGAACTGCCTCAATTCTTCGTGGCATAGATTCAACAAGGTGCTGGAAGCATTCCTCAGAGATTTTGGTCCATATTGACATGATGGCATCACACAGTTGCCGCAGATTTGTCGGCTGCACATCCATGATGCGAATCTTCCGTTCCACCACATCCCAAAGATGCTCTATTGGATTGAGATCTGGTGACTGTGGAGGCCATTTGAGTACAGTGAACTCATTGTCATGTTCAAGAAACCAGTCTGAGATGATTCCAGCTTTATGACATGGCGCATTATCCTGCTGAAAGTAGCCATCAGATGTTGGGTACATTGTGGTCATAAAGGGATGGACATGGTCAGCAACAATACTCAGGTAGGCTGTGGCGTTGCAACGATGCTCAATTGGTACCAAGGGGCCCAAAGAGTGCCAAGAAAATATTCCCCACACCATGACACCACCACCATCAGCTTGAACCCTTGATACAAGGCAGGATGGATCCATGCTTTCATGTTGTTGACGCCAAATTCTGACCCTACCATCCGAATGTCGCAGCAGAAATCGAGACTCATCAGACCAGGCAACGTTTTTCCAATCTTCTACTGTCCAATTTCGATGAGCTTGTGCAAATTGTAGCCTCAGTTTCCTGTTCTTAGCTGAAAGGAGTGGCACCCGGTGTGGTCTTCTGCTGCTGTAGCCCATCTGCCTCAAAGTTCGACGTACTGTGCATTCAGAGATGCTCTTCTGCCTACCTTGGTTGTAACGGGTGGCAATTTGAGTCACTGTTGCCTTTCTATCAGCTCGAACCAGTCTGCCCATTCTCCTCTGACCTCTGGCATCAACAAGGCATTTCCGCCCACAGAACTGCCGCTCACTGGATGTTTTTTCTTTTTCGGACCATTCTCTGTAAACCCTAGAGATGGTTGTGCGTGAAAATCCCAGTAGATCAGCAGTTTCTGAAATACTCAGACCAGCCCTTCTGGCACCAACAACCATGCCACGTTCAAAGGCACTCAAATCACCTTTCTTCCCATACTGATGCTCGGTTTGAACTGCAGGAGATTGTCTTGACCATGTCTACATGCCTAAATGCACTGAGTTGCCGCCATGTGATTGGCTGATTAGAAATTAAGTGTTAACGAGCAGTTGGACAGGTGTACCTAATAAAGTGGCCGGTGAGTGTATATTTCCCCCCTCAATCTTCCTCCACATTATTATAGCCCCCACCACACCCAGTGTCCCCAAAATCAATTAGTGTACCCAGCCAATTTTTTTCTTGGCAGGCATAATTTATTTTTTATATTTTTTCATAATTATATATAATTATATATAAAAAGAATAACTTTGTTTTGGGCCCCAAATCGTTGGTAAGTATAGTGTTTTTTGTTTTTTTTTATACTTACCTCTGTAGATTCAGGTGTCTCCGGCTCGCGATCCTCTTCTCTCTGTCTCTTCTCAGCGATGTCTGTGATCGCATACAGAGCCTGCAGCTCTATATGCGGCCACAGACACAAAAGAGCTGCTGCGCATGCGCGGCTGCCCGCATCTGATACAGAGCAATCGCTGCTCTGTATCAGACATAGCGGAGAAGCCGGAGGCAGCTACCGCGCATGCGCGGCTGCCCGCATCTGATACAGAGCAAGCGCTGCATCAGACAGCCGGGAATGGAGCGCGCATGTGCGCATGCGCGGCGACGTGCGCACTACAGATACAAGCAGCGGCTGCAGCGGCTGCCTGGGTGAATAAGGACTCCTTCTGCGCAAGCGCGGCCCACGGCAATTATGTGAAAAAGCGGGCCGTAACCAAGGGCAACCACAAGTAAACAAGGGAGTAAGAAAATTGGCATTTTATGGATATGGGGAATATATGTGTAATGACATCTAATTACAAAAAGTACCATGGCCACCAGTATTACGTTTTAAACATTGATCCTTGAGATGGGAATACCCCTTTAATCACCTCCTTTCCCAATATACTATAAAATATATTAATAAATATCCGAAAAGTCCAAACTATTAAAATATAAAAAAAATCTCCTATATGGTGAACACGTAAAAGGAAAAAAAAAAACAAAAACCTCACAATTCGCCATTTTTTAGTCACCTTGTCCCGCCAAAAAAATAGGATAGGACAATTAATGGCCGGACGTTCCATCTCCTCCAAGTCTTTTTTTAAAATTATAATTATATGTATTTAAATTTGGCGCAGAAAAATTTTATTTGGCTCCTAAATTTTTCAGTTCAGGAGCCAATGGCTCCTAGGTATTTTTTTTAGTCTGGAGCACTGTATATATGTGTGTATATATATATATAAATATATATATATGTGTGTGTGTGTGTATATATATATGTGTGTATCTATCTCTATATATATATATATATATATATATATATATATATATATGTGTATCTATCTCTATATATATATGTGTGTGTGTATCTATCTCTCTCTCTATATATATATATATACACACACACACATTTATTTATATACATCTATGTATATACATCTGTATCTATAAATATATATATATATATGTATATATATATACACACATCAGTGTATGTTAAATCTGTATATAGGTGTATATACATCAGTGTATATATATTTATGTGTATACACATCGGTGTACATAAATCTCTATATAGGCGTATATACATCAGTGTATATATATTTGTATTGTGTACATTCACACGTCCGTGTGTGTTTTGCGGTCCGCAAATTGCAGTTCCGCAAAACACGGACATCGGCCATGTGCGTTCCGCATTTTGCGGACCGCACATGGCTGGCTCTATTATAGAGATGCCTTTTCTTGTCCGTGGCTCCGGACAAGAATAGGACATGTTCTATATTTTTGCGGGGCCGCGGACCGGAAGTGCGGATGCGGACGGCACACTGTGTGTCGTCCGCATCTTTTGCGGCACCATTGAAAATGAATGGGTCCGCACCCGTTCCGCAATTTTGCGGAACGGATGCGGGCACATTCTGCGGACGTGTGAATGGAGCCTTATGCTAACTTGTCTGTGATGAGATGACATCTGAGGTGCTGCTGTTACTATGGTATCACAGTTGGCCAGGGAGGTCATGTGACCACTCCTCTGGAGATGCTTGCTGTGATGCATGCTGGGATTGTTACTTTCACTTTGCAGCTGCTCCGCCCACACAGCCTCTCATCAATGGGAGCATACTATGCTCAAAACATTAGAAAAATTATACATACACAGTATATCTGTCATGATACAAATACCTCTTGGCTTTAGGTATTATCTGGGGCATTTTTATTTTTTTATGCATAAGGTGGCCAACCCCTTTAACTATTGGCATGACATTTGCTATTCTTTCTTGCATTTGGGCAACATGCTCAATTATGCTTTTATATGGAGTCACCTCGCTTTCCCAGGTCTCTTTAGCCACGTCAAGTAACCCACGAGGATGCCGTCTGTACAACAGCTCAAAAGGTGCAAACCCTGTGGAGGCTTGAGGGACTTCTCTTACAGAGAACAATAAATAGGGTATCTGGCAATCCCAATCTTGGCCATCTTTCTCCACTACCTTTCTTAACATCGCCTTCAATGTTTTATTAAAACGCTCTACCAATCCATTGGTCTGTGGATGGTACAACTGAAGTACGTAACTGCTTTATACTCAGGATTTTACACAACTCTTTAATAATACGTAACATGAAGGGGGTTCCCTGATCAGTCAAGATCTCTTTAGGCAGTCCTGTTCTGGAAAAAATATGGAATAACTCTCTTGCAATACATTTTGAGGAGGAATTTCGTAAAGGTACTGCCTCTGGGTACCGCGTAGTGTAATCCAGGACAACCAAAATGTACTGGTGACCTCTAGCCGATTTTACTAAAGGGCCTACCAGGTCCATAGCTATATGCTCAAATGGTGTTTCTATGATGGGCAGTGGTACTAATGGGCTACGGAAATGAGAGACCGGGGCGGTTAATTGGCAGACTGGACAGGACTGGCAATAATTAGCAATCTCTCTATGACAGCCTGGCCAATAAAACCTTTGTAGAATACGATCTCGGGTCTTATCTACTCCCAAGTGACCTCCCAACACATGGGAGTGGGCCATGTCTAATACCATTCGTCTATATGGAGCTGGTACCAGCAGTTGTTCTACAATCTCATCCCTCACTTTGCTTACACGATATACTAGATTGTTGTTCATGGCAAAGTATGGGAACCTGTTATCTGCACCTGGTTCTTGAGGAACACCATTTAACACTGTGACATTTTCCAGGGCACTCTTTAAAGTAAGATCTCTGAGTTGGGATGTCCCAAAATTCCCTCGGGACACCTCAAGATCAGGGATATTACTTCCATGGGATGACTCCTCATCCCCGGCTAACACTGTCAGAGGAAATTCCTTTGTGACATCATCATACACAACCTTTTTATTATTATCCTCATCGGGTTTGTCAAGTTCCCCTTGATAATTATGGGTTATGGCCTTACCCCACAAGTCCCAAAACAAAGAACAGTCTCTTCCAATTATTATGGGGTACATCAGGTCCTTGACCACCCCCACGGTATGAGAGATGGTAATGTCCTCTGCAAATAAATATATCTGAGCAACAGGGTAGGCTTTAGTGTCCCCATGGATACACTTCACCCCACTCACTTTCCAGGGACAAGCACAGGTGGGAGTGTGGCCCTTAACAGGGTCACAAAACTCCCTGAGTCCAGAAGCCCAGTCACTGCAAAACCATTGACCTTTACCTGACATATCTGAGGTCCCTTGCCAGGGTGAGGAATGGCACTACATGCAGGGTAGGCAAATAATGAGCAGCGGCGTACAGTGTTGCACTCCATGGGTTCTGTGGACATAGGGCAATGTGCTGCTATGTGCCCCGGGCCATGACACCTCCAGCAAATCAAGTGGCGAGTTTGCCTTCTTGGAACAGGCTGTGGGACCTCCATTTCTCGGGTATGCCACTCTGGAGAGGGTTTAAGCCTCTTCTTTGGTAGGTCTGGCCCACCACGGGAGCAAACAAAAGATGATCTTCCGCCAACCGGTCTGTTAAAGGAGAGTTCCATGGCCTGGTACCTTTCCACCAGGCCCACCAAGTCGTCAGCATTCTGGGGGTCTCCCTGGGCAACCCAGCATTGTACAGACCTTGGTGAAGTTTGCATAAACCGGTCCATGACCACACTCTCAACCATTTGCACTGGAGTGCATGTCTCCGGCTGTAGCCATTTTTGGACGAGATGCAGCAACTCAGCCAGGTTCACACCCAGATGGGCAAGGATTTCAGCTTTGAGTTTGCTGTACTCTTTGGCATCTTGTAGGGTTAAATCAAAATAGGCCTTTTGAGATTCCCCGGTCAGATAAGGGGCCAGCACTTCCGCCCATTGCTCTGGCGGCAGTTTTTCCCTCTCTGCTATTCTCTCAAAGATAGTCAAAAAGGCCTCAACGTCATCCTCAGGCATCCCTCACCGATTTCCGTGCCCTGGCACTGTCACTTTTTCCAACAGGAGCCACGTCAACTTTCCTGACTGTCTCTGTCAGGGTGGCAAGCTGACGAACCAGGAGTTTATTGGTCTCCTGCTGAGCCTGCATGGCCTCCATGTGTGCTCTCTGCTGCTGAGCGCTGGTTTGCTGCTGTTGGAAATTAGCCTGCACCAACTGCTTAATGAGCTCCTCCATGCTGGGAGATCCTGTTTGCAACCCTGCCACAGCTTTAACCCAGGACATACAATTATATATACCCACTGTGAGTCTTCTCAAGGAGCGCTTATTGCCTGCATCCTCCACCACTTGTGGGGGTTCAGCTCCGTCACAGGGACCACAGACACAGAAATGTCCAGAAATGGATTTTATTTAAATAAAGTCCAAATGAAAACAAACAGCTTTTCTTCAGCAGGGTGCAAAATTACGGCATAACATAAAACTTCAGACAAACTCCAGGCTTGGAGCCTCAACACACACTCCCCCCCCCCCTCCTGAAACTTCCTGGCTGATAAAAAGCCCAGGCAGAAAACCTGGCCTGGATACGTGGGAGCAGTCATCCCACCCAACACTGAGACTGCTCCAGTCAAAAGCTGGCCCGGAACAAACTGCTTGAAAGCAGCTATGCTAACATTAGAAAGTGTCAGTAACCTAAGGTTACTGACAAGGACTACCAGCTACTTCACCGAGACCAGGCATCTCGGTGACACGTATCTGCCATCAACCACTGTACCTTTTGCCTTGTCACATTATTTATTTAGTATTTTATGTCACGTGTCACATGTTTTCACGATTATCAATTGATTTTTATCACATATTACATAATCACTGGTTGTTTATATTTATTAGGATTAATTCACTTCCTTTTTTTAGTTTATTTAACTATTGCCTTATAGGGTATATGAATTGCCTTCGGACTATTATGAGTGTGATTACGGGGGGAAGCGCCCGCACCGGTACGGGACATTTTGGGCTATTTTTCAGCTGTGATTTATTAGTTTAATATGGTTTGACACGTGGAGAATCACTATTGGTCTTAGTGAGTATAAAATGTGTGTCCCTCGGTGATGATGCCAGCCCCCAGAAGAAGGTAGGCCGAAACGCGCGTCGGGGTTGGCGCCATCTCGGAGGTGACACATAATGGGTAATCATTGTTTGTCCTCATGCACTTTATTTATTTATTCCTTGTATATGCACTTGCACTTTAACTGTGTTATGTTACATTTTAGATTTATCCTGTTGTGGTCACCTCCGTTGATGCCGCCTCTTTTCCCTGCACAAGTTTTTACTGTATCACATTTATGAAATGAATAAAAATTGATTATTTTTCTATAAAGTGGTCTGGCAGTCTTTTAGAGGCGTTCACCCATACTTTAGTCCTCCTCGTGTGCAGCGCTTTGCTGAAGAACTTTAATCATGTGACTGTGACATCATGAAAGGTCCTGCAGCTTCTGCTTGCTGTAGATGGTGAGCTGTCCCCCTAGAATGTGCGGATTATAGCCCCACCCACTCTCCAATCCTCTGCTCACTGTTAGATGGCTGGGGGAGGTGAGCAGAAGACTGGGCTGGTGCTGGAGATGGTTCAACAGAAAGGATATCTATAGCACCCACTCATAAGTTTAAAGGGAAGGAAATAGGTGAACGCCCCAATTGGAGCAATATCCAATATAGCTACTTTAAAGACCAAAATGAAGAAAGGCAGTGTGAGGAATAAGTAATCATGATCCAGGTTTTAGCCATGATTTAATAATAGGAATCATGATCCATGCTAGACATGACTTAATCACAGCCATCTGCAGGCACCTAGCAGATGGAGTAAACACCGCAGGGGGTCCTGGCTTCAAAGCAGGTCACTTGTATGTTACTTGTATACGATTCGCAGCTCTCCCAGCCCTCTCCATAGGAAGAACTCCCAGCAGGGAGCTATCAGCTTGTTAGACATGATTCATACTTTCCGGACATATAGGCGCGAGGGATTAATAAAGAATTATGGACTGGCTGCTTATCACAAGCATAAGGCAATCATATATTCGCGAGGTGGGGACAGATAGGGACAGGTACATGTCCATAAATTAGCGATCACATGTCAGGAAGTGGAGACACGCAGATCTCCAAGCAGGAACCTGATAAGTGTGTCGTGTTTGGTCTCCACTTGTAGCCGGAACTCAGGCGGGTCAGTTGGTACCAGAACCCTTTCCCTGTGACCTTCTGGTCTGGAGCTATGGGTCATATTGGTTTTGTGGAGCTCTCTGATATCAGAACTGGAACAGTGGGGGTTGACTCCTCCCAGGGGAGGAGGGGAGTGGCCGGCTGCAGGACAAAAGACCCCAGAAAACAGAGGCATTTGTCTTTCTCTGGAGGGGGGTCACCTGGACCATTGGTATTTGGAGAGACCTTGGACAAGCTGCTGACATCACTGCCCCCCATGTGATTACAGCCAGGCCTTACAGCAACCCAGAAATCATCTTAATGGACTATCCATCTCTCTGGTAACTGACTATTGTTCTGTTCAATTCTGTTGTACCATACCACTTGTATTTGCATATCTGACCGTTGTATCCATCTTCTGTCTATATAGTTATATCTAGTGAGCCCTTAAGGCGATTAAACATATAATTTAATCTTGTGCTGTTCTTGTATCTCAATCACGAATCCCAACGTCCTTGTTCTCTGTAATATTGTTATACGCTACCTAGGGTTGGCTGCTCACCCAATATAATCTGTTAACGGATCGGAGTTAGATAAAACGAGAGCTGGGGGCAGTACTACTAGGCTGATAGACTCGGTTTCGCTGGGGATAGCGAAAAAGGGTCTCTCAGCTGGTCAGGATTGTGAGTGTAGCGCAACGCAGGGTTCGCGTGGGCTACCCTCTCTCCCTTTCTGTGCCTGCCTTTGCCCACGTGGACAGGAGGCGTCTGTGAAAATTTTTATAACCCTATGGCTGTGTGGCTGCTTGTTGCAAGAAGTTGCTCTTCTCCTGAGTGGGCACACCCCCAACCCTTGTGCCCAGTAACAGGCGAGGTGCTATGACTGCTACACTGTAGTTACACCCATGGCTTGTTTGTTGTAACAAAAACATATTTGACACTACTTCATTAAAAAAAATGTGTTAGATTGATGCAATCCTCCCAGTTCGAACAACCAGTATCATCACTTGATTTGTATAAACTGGGAATGAACATTCATACAAATGCTTGTTCAGCTGATCATCCACCCATGTAAAAGGTCTTCAGAATTTCCCACCCCCTTGTTCTCCACATTTTGTTGCAAATCATAGCACAGGGATTTTTTCATGGCAAATATACATCATATAAAAAGGGAGAAATCCTAGAAATTGCATCATATGAAGAGTGGTAAAATATGGCAACAAATGTTGAGTCAATGTAGAAGTACAATTTACCTCTAAATGAGTCCCAGGGATGGCTGAAAGGCTCTATTTTTGTGTTTATTGGCACATGAGTAAACTGTCACATTGTTGTGTTTAGTATGGAATAATTAGGACGTCCTGTTTTCTCATCCTTTATGTCTTCGGGTCACTGCAGCATTTTCAGCAATTACTATTAAAAATGTTGCATTTGTCGAGAAAGTGTTGAGAAAGTGCTTGCAAGCCACCGTGAACATTACATCAGCACAGTGTATAAACCATTTCTGGAACTAACAGCATTGATTTATATGTGAATGTATGTCATATGCAAGGCCAGCCTTAGGATAAATGGCACCCTATGTAGAATTTTCTATTGACGCCCCCCTTACCATGATAAGAAAAAAGAAATCACTTTATAGACTACACTTACCCTATACACGCATACTATCTACAACAATAACACCTTTCAAAAGCAGTACCCTAGTACTACACCCGAGTATATAACATATTATTTAATTTTATTCAGAAAATACATGATAAAAATACATTAAAATAGCTGCAGTGCACAAACACTAAGGCCCCATTCACACGACCGTGTGAATGGGGCTATATCTATTCCGCAATATTGTGGAATAGTTGGGGCCCCATTCACCTCTATGGAGCGGGGAGCGGCCGCGGCTCCGATGAAGCATGTCCTATACTTGTCCGCACGCACAGACAAGTATAGGCATTTTGAATGGGGCCGCCCGGCGTGTGTTCCGAGCGCACGGAACACATGCTGGGCGGTCCCCGTATTGCAGACCCGCAATAATACGGCCGTCTGAATGGGGCCTAAGAGTGGAATCCAGTCCTCACTATATTTTTTATCCATATATTATAGCAATTCATAGGTATATACCCATGCATGTAGCTAAATCAGTATATACCGTATTTTTCGCCCTATAAGACGCACCGGCCCATAAGACGCACCTAAGTTTTAGAAGAGGACAATAAGAAAAAAATATTTTTCATTAGACCTCAGGTCAGACCACCAATAAGACCCCCAATGTTAATTAGAACTCAGCTCACATCCCCAATCAGACTCCCAATGTTAATAAGACCCCAATAAGACCTCAGCTC
Source organism: Rhinella marina (assembly GCA_900303285.1). Classification (NCBI taxonomy): domain Eukaryota; kingdom Metazoa; phylum Chordata; class Amphibia; order Anura; family Bufonidae; genus Rhinella; species Rhinella marina. The sequence continues at coordinate 61,476 of ONZH01013973.1, read as the reverse complement.
AGACCCCAATGTGAATGACCCCCAATCAGACCTCAGATAAGAGCCCCAATCTAAATAAGACCCCCCATTCAGACCTCATATCAGCCCCCATGCCTCTTATCATCAGACCCCATGCCTCCTATCAGACCCCATGCCTCCTATCAGACCCCATGCCTCCTATCAGACCCCATGCCTCCTATCAGCCCTCATACCTCTTATCAGCCCCCATGCCACTCATCAGCTTCTAGGGCACAAACACAGGAGCAGGCATGTGTGAAGACTTAGAGGCGGAGCAGGCATGTGTGGCAGGAAAGCCTGCTCCGCCCCTTATCTGCCGGCTCCCATACTTCTATCAATGTCTCCCTGCAAATCGTCCGGCTGGCCAGTCCCTATCAGTCGGCACCAGACGGGGCCTGCCGTTCTCTATCACCCTGCTCCAGCCACACCACCTGACCCTAGAACCTAGGTCCCCCCGCAGCAGACCTTTCCTTACCACCAGGCACACGATACGGCTGTCCATACCAACAAGCAAGTGCGGCGGCCACCAGGCTCTCCCTCTTCAGGTAACACGGATATCTGGTACATCGCAGGCTGCTGTTTCTATTCAGCGCAGCCTGCGATGCACCATGCACAAGCAATGCGCCGCACATTTTACATTTTTTGCCCTGTATTCATCCCATAAGACGCACTAGCATTTTCCCCCCATTTTAGGGGGAAAAAAGTGCGTCTTATGGGGCGAAAAATATGGTAAATCATCCAATAAGTATAGATGCAAAATATTTCCCTGCTAAGTTAGGCTTCACCGAACCACTAACCATGAATGGAAAAAAAGTTTTTGTGTTATCATTCATATTCTCTGAAAAAAGGCCAAAATTCTGCAGGGTTATGTAAACTTTTGAGCACAACTGTATATTAGATGCATACAAACAACAGGATTATCATTAAAGATATAAATAAATCTTAAAAAAACAAGCTTATATATATTAAAATTACATTGATTATAAACCTTATTCACACTTCCCCCCATCCATAATTATTTAATTCAATGCCTTATGATCAATTTGTGCTGCCCCATATTAATTATTAATGTAACCCATCCATGTACCTTCAAATAGTGCTATCCATAAATCAAACCTCTCACTTACCAAATGTAAGTGCTACCATTCATAATAGAAATAACCATACTGTTCCTCAATAGATATAATAGCTCACATGGTCTATTTCTAGTCTGCGGCCCAGATAGTCCATAATCAGAAACCGTACCTACTTATTCTTTCATGCAAATCACCAACCTGATAACAGAACAAGGAAACGAGAAACAAAAAAATAACAGACAGATTAAAAACATTTAAAATACTACTGCAACCTTTGATTGACAGGGTCAGGCATTGAAAACATCATCCAGCCTGGCTCTGTCAATCAAAGTGGATTGGGTGCAGCAGACGCAGAGAGAGCTCAGCCTCTAGGTGTAATGGCAACACCCCGTTGCTCCAAGAGGTTCACTTGCATATATTAAAACATAATTTTTCTCAGCAATGTGAAAGGGGTACTATCTCTCTTTGGAGAGAGAGCACCTTAATCGACATGAGGAGACTTATATGCCATTCCTGCTCCTCTGGAATTCTGGGAAGAAAAAACTGATGCAAATGAGCTCTTAACAAGCTCTGCCACCAGATGTAAGGCAGCTATCCTGTAAGTCAGTGTTCAGCTCTTTAAATAAGCCTTGAGACATGACTCAGATATTAAATAAGCCAGCACCTCATCTGCAGACAGCTGTTTCAGGGTGATTGCCCCTCATCAGTGCAGAGCAGAGAGTACTGGCTTAACTGCGTGAGAGGCCAAGTCAGGGTAAAAGGGGTACTCTCTCTCCTTGGAGAGAGAGCGCCTTAATCAGAATGAGGAGACTTATAGGCCATTAATGCTTCTCTGGAATTCTGGGAAGAAAAAAGGGATGCAAATGAGCTCTTAACAATCTCTGCCTCTGATGCCACCAGATGTAAGGCAGCTATCCTGTAAGTCAGTGTTCAGCTCTTTAAATAAGCCTTGAGACATGACTCGGATATTAAATAAGCCAGCACCTCATCTGCAGACAGCTGTTTCCTGGTGATTGCCCCTCATTAGTGCAGAGCAGAGAGTACTGGCTTAACTGGGTGAGAGGCCAAGTCAGGGTAAAAGGGGTACTATCTCTTAAGAGCTCATTTGCATCCCTTTTTTCTTCCCAGAATTCCAGAGGAGCATGAATGGCCTATAAGTCTCCTCACACCGATTAAGGCGCTCTCTCTCCAAGGAGAGATAGTACCCCTTTATCAAAATAAGTGGAAGGGAAGGAGAAACAGTTAACTTCAGCAGCCAAGTTACTGCTTTCCTTTCAAAAAGGCTTAGGAAAGGAAATGTGTCACCAAAAATGTTATTTGCCAGTTAAAACCAGATAGTAACACATCTCCTTTTCTTCTAATCTCTTTTTATTTTCTAATTGTAGATTTGTAATTCTATTTCTTGAACATGATTATGGGGCTGCCATCATGCCTGAGCTGTTCTTAACAGGATTTAGAAAGCATTGAAAAAAATTGCTTTATGGCAGCCACATGGTCCATAGACACAATGGACAGGAGATGACCTCATTGACTTTTATAGAAGAGTTTTTTGGGCATGCTCTGTGACCTGTGCAGAGGTCATTGTACAAGGAAAGAATAGATAAGCTCTGACAATCACCTATTGTGAATAGTGGATCCTGTCTTATCATTACAAGCAGGATTAGAATGACAGATAAGCATATAACTACAGTAAAGTGATCTGTACAGACCAAGGAGTGGCGCCTATTATTAGGCTTAGTGGCCAGTGTGAAAACTGCAGGATTTAAACAATAGGTCACTTTCTGATGACACATTCCCTTTACGAAATGAGAGCTGAAATCTAATTGGCTGTCAGATGCAACTCATGCAGTTTGAACTGGTATTACTTACACTTCTCATTATGTAACCCCATTCGTGGCCCACCATTACCTATATTACCCTAAATCCTGATAGCAGTAACCCAGAAACGTATGAATAATTATAAGATTCCAGTGTAAATACTCTGCATTAGTTCTCCAGCAATTGTAGCTTGTAAATTTAGTTCATAAACTCTTGCAGTATTTTTGCAAAGTTCTTATCAGTTCCTATGTAACTGTTGGAGTGATTGCCTCTGAAAGGCTGTCAGATGCCACCATAGAAGAGTAATCATAGTTAACCGCTGTGTAACCCTGGCTTTACAATATTTCTGCATTAATTGACAGGTCGCTTCCCACATGTGTTTTTAGTCTTTCCTGTCTTCCTTCACCACTTGAACAAGATGACTCTGGAGGCTACAGGTTATTTGATACTTGTCCAACCCAGAAAACGACACACTCAGCTGAATATGAGGGCAATAGTGATAGTGATTCCCTAGTCACATCTTAGTCAGCACAAAAAATCCAAAGACGCAAAAAAGGGAAGTACTATATATCTTACTAGCTATATTTATATTTATGTCAGTAGGCGTGCTATGCCTAAATTGTATATAACAGTATATAACAGTATGTCACTACTAAGATTCATGGCAACTACCACCAAATCGTATCTTGTTGATTCCCAAAAATGATGTACGTAACCTTCTGACACGTCCATTTGAAATGTCAAAGGATACACTGCTGCAACAAACGGCACTCTGCTCCACCATAGATTTCAACTGGATCTACATCCTGAGAATGCAAATTCAGTAAAAGTTCATCTTACCTAGGAAGCCGGGGCTGCTGGACAGAGGAGGTCGGCATGGAATGGAAGTGTAGAGGTAAGTGTTTGGCATTGTGACTGTGAGTGACTAATGGGTGCTAGTTCACAGTAAGTTCCTGCTGGAGGAGGACAAAGCATTTTTGATGACTGTCTTTTATGAAGTACTATGGCTTTCACTGTTGTGGGGGCAATGATGACAAACCTAGCATGAGCCACTGTTGTCGTCCTCTTATAGTCGCTACTATGATGGGGACACTGTGCTTGGTTTCCATCACCAAAACTTAAATCAATTACATATAATAAATGTCTAATACAAAAAAAGATGTTTTAGATACACAGCCTCCATACACTTGACCCTCAAAGTCTAAATGTGGCTTCTGAGATAACATTGTTAATATTAATACAGCCTCAGATGAACCAGAGCACATAACAGATTCCACCAATTTATTATTTATTCCTCATAACTGAAGCCAAAATGGAAACGCCATGTGTGAAAAACAAAGTACACCCCAAGAATCAATAGCTTGTAGAACCACCATTAGCAGCATCAACTTCTTGTAATAATTTTCTGTGTGACTATCAGTCTCTCACATCGTTCTAGAGCTGTCCCACTTTTCTTTGGAACGTTGCTTCAGTTAATTGAGGTTTGGCATACGATTATGCACAGCTCTTTTAGGTCCCGCCACAACATTTCAACTGGGTTGAGGTCTGGACTTTTACTGGGCCATTGCAACACCTTGATTCTTTTCTTTTTCAGCCATTCTGTTGTAGATTTGCTGTTGTTGTAGGGTTCCTTGTCCTGCTGTATGATTCAGTTTTGGCCAAGCTTTATCAATTGGATAGATGTCCTTGCGTTTCACTCTAGAATGCTGTACTCTGGTATGCAGAGGAGTTCATGGTCAACTCAATGACTTAGAGGTACCCAGGTCTTGTGACTGCAATGCAAGCTCAAATCATCAGCCCTGCATCACTGTGCTTGACAGTTGGTATGAGGCATTTGTGCTGAAATGCTGTGTTTGACTTAAACCAAATGTTGCACTGTGCATTATGGCCAAACATCTTCACTTTGGTCTATTGCCCCAAAACATTAATCAAGTAGTCTTGTGGTTTGTTCGGAGGAAACTTTGCTCACTTAAGTTGTGCTGCCATGTTCTTTTTAGAAAGAAGATGCTTTCTCCTGGCAACCCTTCCACACAAGCCATACTTCTCCAGTCTTTTTCTAATAATACTCTCATGAACTTGAACATTTAACATGTAAACTAGAGGCCCTTAAATGTTGTATTTGTGCAATCATTATGAGCATTTCATTGTCTGAACTTGGAGTGAATTTGCTGGGACTCCACTCCTTGGGAGGTTGTTAGCTGTCTTGAATGTTCATCCTCTTTGAACCAGTGACGCTGTCTTTTTGGTGTCTTTTTGGCATATGTGCCCACTCAGCTCATTCATACTTATGGTGTGATATCCTGAAGAGACTGTTACAGACTTGCCACATATTGGTAATTCTTGCATCTAATAACATTATTGACATCAGGCCTACTAAAATGTTTTGTTGTCCAGCAGCGCCATGATCCTAAATAGTTCCTGTAAAGTGTTTGTCTGAGTCCTCTTTGTATATTTGAGCCCGTCTTGTATATTATTTTATTATTTGATGCAGCTGGGAGTTTAGAAACTTCTATATTCAGATTATTTTACACTATTTTGTAAGAGAAAACTACTGAAGTATATAGATATGCAGGAAAAATGGGACTTTCACATAATAAACCATAAGTGTCTCTCTTTGTCGAAAAAGTTGGGAGGTATGCTGAAATGGCTGGTTGTGACATGGGCATGTTTACAAAGCAAAGCCTCATCTGAATAAAAACATTCTGGTGGTTTAGTGGACCCAAACATAGTGATAGGTTACCTTTAGGGATGCAATAGAAACCCCTGTCATTTGGTCAATGAAACCAATCATAAGCATTTGTTTCTGTAATCAGAGATTATAACCGGGAAACCTCAAGTGGTGACGGAGAGCGGAAGAGAGGTAAGTATTTATTTATTTTTTGGATGTATGTACATTAATGCAGGAGGTACTAGGGGCACTATGGGGGTGGGGGAGGAGCAATACTACATACATATACAGTGCCTTGCGAAAGTATTCGGCCCCCTGGAACTTTTCAACCTTTTGCCACATTTCAGGCTTCAAACAAAAAGATATAACATTTTACATTTTTGATGAAGAATCAACAACAAGTGGGTCACAATTGTGAAGTGGAATGAAATTTATTGGATCATTTAAACTTTTTTTGTAATAATAAAACTGAAAAGTGGGGCGTGCAAAATTATTCAGGCCCATTTACTTTCAGTTCAGAAAACTCACTCCAGAAGTTCATTGAGGATCTCTGAATGATCCAATGTTGTCCTAAATGACTGATGAAGATAAATAGAATCCACCTGTGTGTAATCAAGTCTCCGTATAAATGCACCTGCTCTGTGATAGCCTCAGGGTTCTTAGCAAGCATCATGAAGACCAAGGAACACACCAGGCAGGTCCGTGATACTGTTGTGGAGAAGTTTAAATCCGGATTTGGATACCAAAAGATTTCCCAAGTTTTAAACATCCCAAGAAGCACTGTGCAAGCGATCATATTGAAATGGAAGGAGTATCAGACCACTGCAAATCTACCAAGACCCGGCCGTCCCTCTAAACTTTCATCTCAAACAAGGAGAAGACTGATCAGAGATGCAGCCAAGAGGTCCATGATCACTCTGGATGAACTGCAGAGATCTACAGCTGAGGTGGGAGAGTCTGTCCATAGGACAACAATCAGTTCGAACACTTCACAAATCTGGCCTTTCTGGAAGAGTGGCAAGAAGAAAGCCATTTCTCAAAGATATCCATAAAAAGCCTCATTTACAGTTTGCCACAAGCCACCTGGGAGACACACCAAACATGTGGAAAAAGGTGCTCTGGTCAGATGAAACCAAAATCCAACTTTTTGGAAACAATGTAAAACGATATGTTTGGCATAAAAGCAACACAGCTCATCACCCTGAACACACCATCCCCACTGTCAAACATGGTGGTGGCAGCATCATGGTTTGGGCCTGCTTTTCATCAGCAGGGACAGGGAAGATGGTTAAAATTGATGGGAAGATGGATGGAGCCAAATACAGGACCATTCTGGATGAAAACCTGTTGGAGTCTGCAAAAGACCTGAGACTAGGATGGAGATTTATCTTCCAACAAGACAATGATCCCAAACATAAAGCAAAATCTACAATGGAATGGTTTCAAAAATAAACGTATCCAGGTCTTAGAATGGCCAAGTCAAAGTCCAGACCTGAATCCAATTGAGAATATGTGGAAAGAGCTGAAAACTGCTGTTCACAAATGCTCTCCATCCAACCTCAAAGAGCTCGAGCTGTTTTGCAAGGAAGAATGGGCAAGAATTTCAGTCTCTAGATGTGCAAAACTGATAGAGACATACCCCAAGCGACTTGCAGCTGTAATCGCAGCAAAAGGTGGCGCAACAAAGTATTAATGCAAGGGGGCCGAATAATTTTGCACGCCCCACTTTTTAGTTTTATTATTACAAAAAAAGTTTAAATGATCCAATAAATTTCGTTCCACTTCACAATTGTGACCCACTTGTTGATTCTTCACCAAAAATTAAAAATGTTATATCTTTTTGTTTGAAGCCTGAAATGTGGCAAAGTGTTGAAAAGTTCCAGGGGGCCGAATACTTTCGCAAGGCACTGTATATAGAGAGAGGAGGCCTTTATACTATTATACTAATAACTAAGAGGGGGCCAGTGCCACTATATTAATAACTAAGAAGGGACCACTATACTAATGACTAAGAGGGGGCCACTATACTAATAACTAAGAGGGGGCCACTATATTAATAATACAGAGGGGGGCACTATACTAATAATACAGAGGGGGCTACTATACGAATAATACAGAGGGGCCACCCACTATACTAATAATACAGAGGGGGCCACTATACTAATATCTAAGAGGGGGCACTATACTAATATCTAAGAGGGGGCCACTATACTAATAACTAGAGGGGGGCCACTATACTAATAATACAGGGGGGGCCACTATACTAATAATACAGAGGGGCCACTATACTAATAATACAGAGGGGGCCACTATACTAATAATACAGAGGGGGCACTATACTAATAATACAGAGGGGGCACATATACTAATAATACAGAGGGGGCCACTATACTAATATCTAAGAGGGGGCCACTATACTAATATAAGAGGGGCCACTATACTAATAACTAAGAGGGGGCCACTATACTAATAATACAGGGGGGGCCACTATACTAATAATACAGAGGGGGCCACTAATACTAATAACTAAGAGGGGGCCATTATACTAATAATACAGAGGGGGCACTATACTAATAATACAGAGGGGGCACTATACTAATAATACAGAGGGGGGCACTATACTAATAACTAAGAGGGGGCCATTATACTAATAACTAAGAGGGGGCCACTATACTCATAATACAGAGGGGCCATTATACTAATAATACAGAGGGGGCCACTATACTAATAACTAAGAGGGGGCCACTATACTAATAATACAAAGGGGCCACTATACTAATAATACAGAGGGGGCCACTATACTAATAATACAAAGGGGCCATTATACTCATAATACAGAGGGGGCCACTATAAAGAGGGGGCCACTATACTAATAATACACAGGGGACACTATACTAATAATACAGGGGGGGCACTATACTAATACTACAGAGGGGGCAACTATACTAATAATACAGAGGGGGCCACTATACTAATAATACAGGGGGGCCACTATACTAATAACTAAGAGGGGGCCATTATACTAATAATACAGAGGGGCCCACTATACAGAGGGGGCCACTATACTAATAATACACAGGGGGCACTATACTAATAATACACAGGGGGCCACTATACTAATAATACAGAGGGGGCCACTATACTAATAATACAGAGGGCGCCACTATACTAATAATACAGAGGGGGCCACTATACTAATAATACAGGGGGGGCCACTATACTAATAATACAGAGGGGGCCACTATACTAATAATACAGAGGGGGCCACTATACTAATAACTAAGAGGGGGCCATTATACTAATAATACAGAGGGGGCCAATATACTAATAATACAGGGGGGCATTATATTAATAATACAGAGGGGGCCAATATATTAATAATACAGAGGGTAGTGAGTAAATGTGGCCTAGTGCCAGACAAAAGAGATCCCATACAGTAGATACATATAAAAGCCAGCCATATATGAGCTTACCAGAAAAGCGTGATGTAGAGCCAGGGTAACGCCTGGCATGTCTGGCACTAAGCCACATTTACTAACTACCTGGGTTGCTTTGTACTCATACAAGTACTCTGTAGTACTCTTGCCTTATTGCTAATATGATCCAGTATTGTGGTGTGGGCTGGGGATGGTGTTTTCCTTCTGCCAAATTCCCCTACAGCATGTATTTTAAATATATATTTTTATATGATGTGATACAATAAAGATTATTATATATTTTTATAGTACTTCACCGGCTCCGTTTTTCTATATAGGTCTTCTATGTAGATATATTTTCATTATAGGTACTATAGGGGCGTGCCCACAGGTCGGGAGGGGGGGGCAATACTTGGCTTGCATCGGGTGATGGCAACCCACGCTACGCCACTTTGTATGAGATCTACTGGAATGAGCTAGGGGGAGGGCACTCATGACATGTTTGACTTGCGCACCAAAGTTTTATAATAAGTTGTATCACAAAGCCTTTCCTACCCTTTCAATTACTACTCCTCTGTCTGTAATTGCATGCTGCCTTGTTAATGTGTACAGCCTTGTCTGCCATCCCAAACAATCCTGTGACATGAACTTTCAGCAAGGGACGGAGCCATCCATCTTCTCTGCTCCAGCCCATTGCATCTTGCCCTGTGCAGAGTTAATCTTTCATCTCAGCCCCTTCTGCTTGGATTCCTCAGAGCTGAGGTTGTGATAACCTTAGTATACAGGAGACATGTGATGATGAACCCCTGTAGCATGGGAATCTGTGAAAATCTGAGCACATAAATATGGGAGTGGGGTTTCCAGCTGTGTCATTTGAGGAGGGGAAGTAAACTTTACAGCTGGCAGCCTGCAGCAGCAAGCCCTGATGAAGCCCAGATCTCATTAAAAAGTGCTCTGTGGGGTCTCAGCAGACTCATGCAGCAAGGAGTAAGCACCAGGGCATGCTGCCAATGACTTCTCTTAGAGTAAACATCTTATAACATTCTTATAAGTGCTCTTATCACATACTCCCAAGATTTCTCTTCCCTGGACATTCTCATCTAAAGTGACCAAGCTTTAACCTGGAGTGCAAGCAGTGAACAAGCCTGCACACACTGAAACTACAGGGACTCTGTCTAACTTTGGTGTTTTAGAGGCAATTTATGCAAGAACTGTGAGTATTACACCTTAGGGAATTGTGTTTTTCTGCCTGCTGTTACTATTGTGTTATCTTGTATACTTCATGGGTTCTCTGCTTTGAGGGACTACTTATACCTATAATCTGTGATGGCATACTAGCTTTCTGAATGTTTTCATTTGTTGCATGGAATAACATACTCTAGCATATAATATACATACTATATAGACTATATAGACTCTAGAATCATATATGTAGCTAGTAATTTACTAGCTATATCCTGCATATTAATGTAGTAGTAGGTGGCTTTCTCCACAGTCTTTGTTTAATAGTTCTTGGTACTGATAAAGGTAACCCCATCCAAATTCTGTTATCAGTGTTAGGGCTCATGCACATGAATGCATTTTTTGCTGATCGGATGCGGAACCATTCACTTCAATGGGGCAGATGCTGTCTGCATCTGCATGTCTGTTCCGTGGCATCCGCAAAACTATAGAACATGTCCTATTCTTGTATGCATTACGGACAAGGATAGGACTGCCCTATTATGGGCCGGACGTTCCGTTGCACAAAATCTGGAACACACAAGGTCAGTATCTGTGTTTTGCGCATCAGCTATTTAAAGACCGCAAAACATCCAATGATTCTGTGAATGATGATTTCTTGAAGGAAACAATAGGGGTTTGTCACAGCCCTGCCCCAAATGTATTCATGATACATGTTGAAATAAAACATAAAATGATACATCTTTACTCAGCAGATTCATTGTAGCAGAGAAACTGAGATGAAAACTAATATTATTTTATTTAACTGTAGTATACTTTTTGATTTACTGAGTATTTAGCCCTGTAATACCATGATTTCTATATAATGAGACAGGTGCAACTTTCTTACAGAATAAACCTGGTCTTATAAGGGCACAATCATTTATTCCCCAGTCTCTTGGCTTTCTTCTAGTAAAGTAAGTTAGTATCTGAGGGTAGTATTGTACTTTAAGAGACTTCTAATTACTGTTTTTGTAACTTGCACAGTACATTTTCCCTCTGCAACTGCAACAGTTGTAAGCAGGGGTGGATTGGCCATAGACCTTACAGGGAAATTTCCCGGTGGGCCGATGCCCAGGGGGCCATCTTAGCCCTCCTAATTGCCAGCAAGTGGAAGTTTTTGGGGATGTATTTTGGGCTGCTGGCAGTATTATGTGATGGACTGTGGTATTTGGCTCTGTTGGGGTGGTATAATGTGCCACAATATGGTATTGCTAGCCCTGCCTTCTATCAATTTGGACCCAACTACAAAATGAGGCCACTTTTAGTATTTTTTCCAGGGCCACTTTAAGTTCCCAGTCTGCCCCTGGTTGTAAGTCAAATCTGCCCTAGTATTCTGACACGTCACAATCGGATCATATTGTGTCATATACTTTACTTAAACAAACCCATACTTACTAATGTGTCTAGCCAAAAATCTGTCTAAAAAGTGGTGCAAAATGGCTCAAATAGGCACATCTAGGGTTTCTACACTTTTTTCTGAAGTGCTTGAAAAAGGTGCTGAAAGCGAAAGGATCTTGATGGGAAAGGGGGCAGGACCTAACATGCGCAAAATAGCACCTACGTTTCAGCACAATTCTGGAGTAAAAATCTGTGTCAAAGTCAGCCAACAAATAGTATAGAGTCAAGTGTCTGTCCCTGCTCCGCAACTGACAAATCTGCTGCATGTTTAGACAGTCTAAGTTTACGTTAGTAAATCTGGGCCTTAGGCCTCTTTCACACTAACGTATTTTTTGCGGACCCCGATCCGCATTTTTCACATGAAAAATACGGACCCATTCATTTCTATGGGTCCGCAAAAAATGCGGACAGCAGACCGTGTGCTGTCCGCATCCGTATGCCCGTTCCGTAGGCCCGCAATAAAAATAGAACATGTCCTATTCTTGTCCGTATTACGGACAAGAATAGTACTGTTCTATTAGGGGCCAGCTGTTCTGTTCCGCAAAATACGGAATGCACACGGATGCCATCCGTTGTTTTTGCGGATCCGCAATTTGAGGACCGCAAAACACAACGTTCGTGTGAATGAGGCCTTATGCTGGATTTACATGGGCCGACTGAGCGGCCGATTGTCAGGATGGAAGCGTTCCTTCCCAACAGTCAACTGCTCATTTAGTGTAGGAGACCACACTTTTACATGCAGGGATCTCCTTCACTGGGTGAGGAATCCCTTGTCCTCATACTTGCAATGACCTCATACTAGCAATGACCTCATACTTGCAATGACCTCATACTTGCAATCCCTCGTCCTCATACAGAATCATGCTTTCTGTGCCACAGATCGCTGTTTAGACATTATGATCTACCGCCGAGAAGCCATGATTGGTGGTGCCTGGGGTTACTACAAACCAACCTGGGGTTACTAGAATTTGTGACTACTCTGGTGACTGGCCTGAGCATCTGACTAGTAAAAACCATACCCCCCATTTAGGGGTTCTAGGTTCTACAGTCTTTGGCAAGAGATGTAACACTTTCATTTCAGTAGTCAAATGGACTACTGTTTATGAAGAATGTTGGTCCATTCAAAAATAAAAGCCATCCAAAATACATTGTGCTTCTTTTATTTTCCTTCTTCAGTTAAAACAACCCAAATAATTCATACTGGCTTAGTGGTTAGCACATTTGCCTCGTTGCTCCTGAAACATATAGACTGGTTAGTTCATAGTTTAGATTGTAAACCCCAACAGAGACAGGGAGTGATGACAATTTTTGGACAGCACTGTGGAATATGTATGTTCTATATTAATGAATAAAATAACTAAAAATATTTAGCCAATGACATTAAGATAAGGGTACTGCTAGGATCTCAAATGATTTGGGGCCAAATTCTCGATCTATCTCCACCCCCAGCCCTAGTGCTAAAGACATTTTTGAATGGACATTATATTCAGTGCTACCAAAAATACAGGAGTATACAGCATTATAGATCTATTACATCCAGTGACATATGATTCTACACATTATTTTCCGTCTTCTTCTCCAATTGGCCCAGTTTGCCATGATGACTTATTTCAGCCTTGTTTCATTTCTACAGAGTTTGCCACACAGTCATCTTAGGTTCCTCAATTTTCCATCATCCTACCCCTCTTTCTTTGTTTCTCAACAGTGCCTCCAGCCACAGTACCTCCAGTAGTAATCACGATCATCCGATCAGTAATCACTCTCTAGTGCCCCTAGAAGTGATAAAGATCCTATAGAGCCACCAGAAGTAATAAGGCCCCCTATAGTGCCCTCAGTAGTAACAAGACCCCTCCATAAAGCTCCCCTATAGAGCCCCCAGTAGTAATAAGGCTCCCATAATGCCCTCATAATGCGCCACCTGAGACACGACATAGTTGGTCACCATGTCATCAACCAATTTTATTTCCTCATATGCTTTAAATGTCTGTTGGTATAAACAGTGGCAATGGAGCCATTGGCTTTGGTGCATAGCTGCCTTATTCAACTGTATTGCCATCCTGAGGAAGACGATGAGGATGACAGTTCTTTTGGGCAGCAGATTCTACATCTGGAGCCCTGGACATAACATCTGGGGCCTGGATGTTTTAGCTTCATTAAGAATATATACATTTTTTAGATACTAGAGGGAATGGTAGGATAAATATTTGTAAAGCAATTTAATCTCAAATTGCAGAAAATGCCCCAAAAGAACAAGAACCAATATTATGTAAAATTTGAATGAACTCAGAGAAGCAAGAATAACTTATGAAGGTACATTCAAAAAAGTTATCAATGGAAAAATATTAATGGCGGGTTTAGACTGCACGATGTAGCAGCCGATTGTCAGGGAGGAAGTGTTCCTTCCCAATAGTCGGCTGCTTGTTAAGTGAAGTAGGCCGCTGGATTTACGTGCAGTAAAAAAAACTGGGGGTCAGTCAGCACATCCAGGTATGCAGGTGCACGTCACATTGGTGTGGCTGCAAAATAGAATGATAAAACATAAGAAATGCAACAGCACTCTGCGAACACAGACAATAAATTGAGTACATATAATACTACCATCTACATGATACTAACGCTACATTGTAAATGTGAGATTCTTGGCAGATAATTTTGTACAAAAATGATCTGTGCCTGTCTGCCCTACATCAAGGCGATCTCTTTAAGACGGGAACCTAACACTAAACGCCATAGTCACTAGGTGCCATAGCAGCCTCCATTAACTGTAGAGGATGCAGGCTCCACATGCATGCTAAGCCGACATTATATTGTACCTCTTATGGTGCCAAAATGGCCTCCACTGATTCAGGGATTTACGTGCAGTGATCTCCTTCACAGTATGAAGTGAGGGAATGCTATTGCAATCCCTTGTTCGCATACACAATAATTGTTTCTGGGTTGCAGATCGTTGTTTAGACAGCACAATCTACTGCCCAGAAACGATAATTGTTGTGCCTACACAAATGACAAGATCACCCAATGAATGAGCGTTTCACTCGTTTATTTGGTAATACATTTACACTGGCAGATGGTCAGGAACAAGCGTTCGCAGGAACAGTCATTTCCAATAATCTGCCTGATAATTGCCTTGTGTAAATCCACCTTAAGGCATGTTACAGCCAGACACCAACATATAGTGACCAAAAATCTGCTCCAGCCATTAAGTAATCTACTAACAGTCTTATGCAGTTGCTAAGAATACTGTGAACAAATAATATTAAGATTCCTTGTTGTGACTCCCTTCAATAGGGATGGCAGATACAACCTGTACAACTGCATGGGTTACAAACTCTCAGTCCATTGCTGAATTCAAGGGACCACATGTTATATATCATGTAGCTATGGTCCCAATACCTTCTTATAGGCGAAGGAGAATAATCCATTTAGGAAATAACTTCTGCTAGTTATCTTTATGGTGACACATATAATAGATTGCAAATAGAGTAAATAAAGAGTAATAAATACATTTCCACAACCCGCTGAGGAGTAATATAGAACCCGATCTGACATTTGTTGTGTCTATTGAGTGCCTATTCCTTTAGCTTGATTGGCTGCTGGGAGTTTCATAGGGTGCCACATGGCACCTTGATTTGAAAACACATCATTTTGATCTATTTGTGACGCTGCTTGCTATTTCTAATTAGATTTCCTCTGTCGTATTTTTTTCATAATCAGATTTTGAGACCAGACTTCGGAAGACTTGCAGGTTAGAACATATCCACCACTGTGTGTCTCTAATTATGATGTTTTTGGGATGGGCGAACAAAATAGTCACTTAAGAGCAGACAGTGGAAGGCTGTAAAACACGAAATCATTTGTTTTGTTTGCCTTAGCTATTATTGTGAAGCCTGGAGCATTGGCTCAAAGTGCTCTGAATGCTGGCTTGGAAGATCGGAAATTATAGCTGTGTGATCTGTTTGATTTGTAGATAAATGCAGCAGCCAGCTGACTAAAGCAATTATGGCTGTGTACCCAGCACAATGGGGATATTCATGCTTCATTTACCATGGCAGATGTATGATTTTCAACATTTTATGGTTATTTGTGACTTGCAAGAAATTGACGGTTTTGCTTTGGGAACCAGGCTGATGGGTTCTATCTGGTTATCCTAGACTTCTGAACGTTATCGCATACATTGTGTGATACTTCCTGTAAAACGCAATCTGTTTACATAGCTTTTGTTAGGGCCATTGACTTCCCAAGAATGTAACCTCCTTTAATCCAGTACCATCATTTTCCCATGGACCAAATGAATGACATTGATACTATGCATGTCCATATGCAGAGCTCACTGGTAAAAGCCACTCTCTTTATAGCCTTTTTTTACTACAGCTGTTCAAATGATCTGGTCGTTTTTCAAGGTTGAGGGCTTGCTTTTTTATTGTGAGTGCAGGGTTTTGGAGATTTTCAGTTTAAACATTTTAGTCTCCTATTGGGAGATAAACTCCATTAAGCATCTTCTACACTATATACATATGTAGCTGTGTATCCTCTAGATAGTTGGAAGTACCTACCAGCATCTGCTTGTAGTAGGTTAATGCGGTGTGTAATTTTCTGCTGCCACTGAAACATTAGATAGTTCATTTAGTAGGTTTTTATGATGGTAGAAAGAAGAAATAAATGGTGGGAGTCCCAAAGGAAGAGTAAAGATTCTAATGCTAAAGAATTCATTTATCTCTCACAGGATGGTGGGAGTTGTACAGCTCACGGTTCCACAATTCATATAAGCATTAAGTCCATATATGTCCTATAAGCATTAGAAGAAGGCGGCTGTTTTTATAGCATGCCCTATCATCTAGTCAATACAGAGGAACAATGGAGTGAAGTCAAGTTTGGAAAACATGACCTGAATAATATAGAAAATGACCTGAATAATACCCCAGTAGAAATACGGTTAGGCCTACTTCACACTTGATCACAGTGATTTCATCAGTGATTTCCATCAGTCACTGTGAGCCACGACCAAAAGTGGAGTCTACACAGAGATAAAGTATAAAGGAAAGATTTGCAGTTGTTCTGTGTTTTTGACCTGCATCTGGTTTTGGCTCATAATTACTTTTGGAAATCACTGACTGAACACCGACTGTATAAACTAGGCCTTCGACTTTCTAAAAAATTTTTTTGTTGATTTTCTTAAAAAATAAAATCCTCCATTATCTATACAGCTGCTACATATTTGATATTTGACAGTGTAACATACACGGCACACACCATGGGACGTATGTAATGTATAAGGCAAAAGTATGTATCAGAGCTAGCCAGTTTAGTGCTCACCTCATGTGGTTGTCCAAATGTAGACATAACAATGGTGTAGGTGTGGTATGGCAAATACTCCTTTGGCTTCTGGGTTTCCTCAAGTTGTATAACCTAACTAAATGAAATCCAATGTATACATAGTAAATAATGGTGGGTAGATGTTGTGTTACCAGAACAAGAGTCACACAGGTTCCCGGTGGACATAATAGCAAAATGTGGACAACATATTTCAAGAACAAATGTTTCTCTTTCTCAGAATCTGAGACAGAAACAATGATTGAGAAATTGATCTACAAGTCATTGTATGCACCACAGCAGACTTAGATTTGACTTTACTTTATGAGCTATTGCCACCAAACCCCACAAAGCTGAACAATAATATATTCCCTGCCCATCAGACCACATCTCCACCTCAAAAATATTTTAAATCAACTCTTTCCTTAAGGCTCCATTCACACGTCCGTGTGTGATTGCGGATCAGCAATTTGCGGATCCGCAAAACACAGACACCGCCCATGTGCGTTCTGCAATTGGCTGGCTCTATAATAGAAATGCCTTTTCTTGTCCGTGTATTCGGACAAGAATAGGACATGTTCTATTTTTTTCATCTTATTTTTTTGCATCTTTTGCGGCCCCATGGAAAATGAATCGGGTCCGCACCCGTTCCGCAATTTTGCGGAACGGATGCGGACACATTCTACGGACGTGTGAATGGAGCCTAAAGGGGTTGACTGAGTGTTTAATACTAGTGACCTATCCTCAGCATTAGTGGGGGATTGACTCCTGGCACCCCCACCAAACAGATGATTGAAGAGCCTGCGGTGCCACAGCCTGATCTCAGCCTACCACGCACAGTGCCTTCCATTGGATAGTGGCAGTGCTTGGTATTCCGGCTCAGTCCCTTTCACTTGAATGTGACATCACTGGCCTAGAAAGAGACCTAAACTCTCATTGAGAGCCGCAGTCTCTCTAAGCGGCTGATCGGCACTGGTGCTGGGAGTCGGAAGCCCCAGTCATCACATACTGATGACCTTCCCTGACTTTAATCTCAAGTCAACAAAAATGCTTCAACATGCCCTCATCATATCGCAAGATCCTTCATTCATGGAATCACTGATAACATTCTTGCATCCCCCATTCTATCCTGAATTCTACTATCAGGTTGACAGTTTTGCCTTTTTCCTCTACGACCTCTCTTGTCTGCCAGTCGCTTTGATTGTTTGAGGTCCAGATAAGATTCAGTTGTCAATATTTTTGAGTTCAGGGTAAGAAAACGTGGTTCTTTATTCACATTATTATTAATGGCATTTGTTTCTATAAGACGGACACATATTATAACAGCGTCTTACTATGCATAATCAATACATAGAAACATAGAAGATTGATGGCAGAAAAAGACCACCTGGTCCATCTAGTCTGCCCTTTTATTATTCCTTTATTGTTATCTTAGGATAGATACATGTTTCTCCCAGGCATGTTTAAATTCAGTTACTGTGGATTTATCAACCACCTCTGCTGGAAGTTTGTTCCAAGCTTCTACTACTCTTTCAGCGAAATAATATTTTCTAATGTTGTTCTTGATTTTTCCCCCAACTAACCTCAGATTGTGCCCCCGTGTTCTTGTGTTCAGTTTCTTATTAATAACTTTTCCCTCCTGAACTTTATTCAGTCTTTTAACATATTTAAAGGTTTCAATCATGTCCCCCCTATCTCTTCTTTCCTCCAGACTATACATATTAAGATCTCTGAGTCTTTCTTGATAAGTTCTATGCTTTAGACCTTCCACCATTTTTGTAGCTCTTCTTTGGATCCGTTCTATTTTAGCAATATCCTTTTGCAGGTGAGGTCTCCAGAATTGAATACCATATTCCTATCACATTTGCATGTAAATTATGTGGATGTGCATAATATTAAAGAGGCTCTGTCACCAGGTTTTAACCTATGTATTTTTTTTTTTTTTTGAAACACATTTTATTGTAATTTTTCAGATTGCAAACAGAAAGATGCCCAACATAAGGGGCACAACATGTGCCCATTTACACTTACAAGCAAGTAATCATAAATAAAGAAACATCTAAACACTTCTTTGTGGCCAAAATCATGTGTGGAACACCAGAGTATCCTGTCCTCAAAACTCAGGAGTGTCGACCTGGGCACCAGATCAGGGGAATAAAGGACAAGTACAGGAGTCCATCTCCTATCCCTCCGAACCCAAAGCCCTGCAAGATAGTACCCCCAGTGTCCCCTTCAGCTGTTGCGTGAGGTACCATTCCGTGTATTGGAAGGGTTCCATCAAGGATTGAATCTCACTGTCGTTAAACACCTTCACCACATATGGCTTCCATTTCAGGAAGAATTTAGACGTCAGGGTTTCCTTGTGTTTGATGGTGGTTATGCGGTCCAAACTCAGTAGGTGATGCAGTTGCCCCTTAAAAGCAGGCTCACCTGGGACTTCTGTGGATGACCAGTCCTGTAGGATGGCCCGCTTCGCCACCATCAGTATCACATGTATGAGAGGAGGTACCCGTTTACTAACCCCCGCCGGCATCAGATCATCTCTAGAGATGGACTGGAATATGAGAGCCAGCGGATCCTTATCAAGAGTAAATCCCCATAAGGAATGAATAAATTGGAGGACCCATTCCCAGTACTCCTCTATACGGGGGCACGTCCACAAACCATGCCACATGTCCGTCTTAGGCAGCTTGCATTTGGGGCAGGCCTCAAGGCGATGTGGGGATTGGGGCGTAATAGGAAGATTGAAACCATATATGGCTCTGTGCATGATCTTGAAATGGGACTCCCTCCAGCGCTCCGAGACCACATGCTTCCTAATCTGTTCCCACCCACCTAAGATACCTTGTACCACTTCTGGATCTTGTATTACTGTAGACCAATGCTGCAGCAAGGACGAGGCCGGAACAGATGATAGCGTGTCCCGCAAGGCATTATATAAGGTAGAGATTGAGTGTCTGGAACCCGAGCGATTAATAATCTTGTCAAAAGAATTCTGGGCCACCACCATGTCCAGCTTAGTTAACCTTTTCTTACAGAAAGAGCATAATTGCATGAATTGAAAAATCAATTTGTCGGGCAACCCATGAAGAGAAGCCAGTTCCTTGTAGGAATACCAGACTTTCCGGTCAGGATCAATAAGCTGGAGGGGTGTGACAATGCCCTTGTTTTTCCAAAGCTGAAAGGTGTGAGGGTCCTGGGCAGGGGGGGAATTCCGGGTGGCCCCAAAATGGCATATATTTTGATATCAAGAAAGGAAGGTGGAACCGTTTACGGACTTCCTTCCAAGTCGCAATAGTATCCCTTAGTAGCACCGAAAGTTTCACCGACCTGGGCAAGCAAGCTCTCTCAGTATGTAACAACGAGATTAGATTCCATGGCGCTGCTAGGTTAGTTTCCAGCGGAAGACAGGAATAAAAGGAAGTGGAGTGCAACCAGTCAAGCACATGCCTCATAAGACTTGCGATATTATAGCCCCTGATATTGGGAAAATTCACTCCTCCCACCCATTTGGTATGCATTAGTTTATGGAGCGAGATCCTTGGGCGCCTACCCGCCCAAATAAAATGGGTAAATGCCTTGTGCATATCTTGGACATCTTTGTGTTTGATCAAGAGTGGTATAGTCTGCAGCTGATACAACAGCCTAGCGAATGAGACCATCTTTATCAGATGGCACCTCCCCAAAAAGGAGAGGGGGAGATTCCTCCAGTTGGTGAGTTCTTGTTTAATTTTTTGAAATATCGGGGGATAGTTCAGAGTGTAAATGCTATTTGGGGTTTTACCTATTTTGATGCCCAGATATGTGATGTGTGATTTGGACGATTTTAGGCCATATCCCAGGTTTTCCCAAAAGGAGGAACCCATGCACTTCCCCAATTCTAGGATTTCGCTCTTTCCCGGGTTAATGCGATATCCTGAGAAGGATTCAAAATCTGTTATAAAACGCATAGTCCTCGCCAGGTCACCCTTAGGATCACTAAAATAGAGCAGGATGTCGTCAGCGAATAGCGTAATTTTGACTTCCTGAGAACCCACTTTTATCCCCTTGTAAAGCGAGGACTGCTCCAGATATCTGGCTAGAGGTTCGACTGCTATGTTGAAAAGTAAAGGAGACAATGGACACCCTGTCTGGTCCCCTTCGCTAAGGGGAAGGGAGCAGACAGGAATCCAGGTGTATGGACTCTGGCCTTAGGCGAAGTGTACAGCGCCTCTAAGAACGTCCTGAATGCCCCCCTGAAGCCCATGACATCTAGTACCTGGCCCAGCCAAGGCCATTTGACATTGTCAAATGCCTTTTCGGCATCAAGGGCCATGATAGTAGGATGTTCGCCTGCTATAGGATTCAGATGTGTCCTATCCAATACCGCCAGTACTTTCCTGACATTTGTGACCGCAGCCCTCTGTTTAATGAAACCCACCTGGGCCGATCCGATCAGTGTGGGAAGAAAGGCTGCCAAACGGTCAGCCATAATCTTAGATAGTAATTTCACATCCTGATCTATTAGTGAGATGGGCCTGTAAGACTGCGGGTCCTGCGGATCTTTACCCTGTTTTGGTAACAATTTGATGTATGCCACCCTAGAAGCCTCTGGCAACTGTCCCGAGATCAAGATACCATTAAAGTATTTTCCCAAAAGAGGAGTAATCGGATCCCTGAGAATCTTATAAAACTCCCCCGGGTACCCATCTTGGCCCAGCGCTTTGGCATTATGCAGACCATTAATAGCTGTCTTGATCTCCAGGTCAGTGATTGGCTTATTCAGCTCCTCTAAGTTCTCCTGGGAAACAGATGGAAGGGAGACGCTATTTAAGAAAGCCATGCCATCCTTAGATGCTGAATCAGATGTATAAAGAGCTGCATAGTATTGTTGCAAGATTGTGTTAATCTCCCGGGGATCTGATGTGGGCAAACCAGAGGTAGCTTTCAAAGACTGAATAGGGGCAGGTAAGCAACGCCCCCTGGCTAATCTCACCAGCAGTTTCCCTGACTTGTTACCAAAACGGAATAACTTCTCCTCCATAGAGGTACGATAAAAGCGCTCCCTCCTTTCCATCCAGAGATCAAATGTGTGTTTGGCCGCTACCCATCTATCTCTCAGTTCAGAGGTAGGATTCTGGAGGAAAGAGGTATAGGCCATCCGTAATGAGGAACTGGCCTCTTCAAATTTAGCTAGAGATTTACGCTTTATGGAGGAGATGTAGGACATTAAACGCCCCCTAAGTACCACCTTGGCCGTTGCCCACATCAGAGCCGGATCTTGCATGTGCTGAGCATTGTCCGCCTCAAATTCCAACCACCAGCCTCTCACCTGTTCTCTAAAGGATTCATCCTCAAACATGTAAGCAGGGAAGCGCCACAAAATGTCAGTGCCTCTAGGGAGATGATCCAGGACATCCAGGGATATGGGGGCATGATCAGAGATCACCAGATCATGGATGCTGGCCTCTGTGATTCTGCTTGCTAGAGAAACATGAGGTAACAGATAATCTATACGCGACCAGCTAGAATGCGCATGAGAAAAGTGGGTGAACTCCCTATCATGCGGATGGGATATACGCCACGAGTCCTGCAGACTACATGAGTCCATAAGGGGAGTCAGTCGCTTCTCTCTGTGCCGTACCACCCGTATATTGGGGGAGGTTCCTTTCCTGTCTTCCGCTGGTAGCACAACCGTGTTCATGTCCCCCCCCACAACCTTATTCTGGACATCATCAGACAAGAGCAGGGTCTCTAGATTTTTAAAGAATGCTGCATTGTCACCATTTGGAGCATAAATATTATATATGCTCCAAATATATATGCAAAATCGCAGACGCACCCAGCGACCCTCGCTACCATCCGTGGAAACATCTATGACCGCAAAGGAGAATTGCTTATGCATGAGTATGAGAGTCCCGCCCTTGCGATGCTGTGCCGAGGCCCCAAAAATTTGTCCTACCCATTGCTTGCCCAGGCGGTGAAAGTCTTGCTCTGTCAGATGAGTTTCCTGCAACAGTGCTATGTCCGGACGTAATTTTTTCAGATGCCTCAGGACCATGGACCGCTTTTCTGGCGACCTCAACCCTTTAACGTTCCAGGATACTATTCGCATAGTGCAGAAAAGATAATCAGAGCATTAATAATCAGTAAAAGAAAAACATCTCCCCTAAGACAGCTGTCAGGGAACACAACCCACAGAATGCTCCGTTGAGATGTGCACAGAATTCCTCCATACAGACTCCCATTTCCTGCCCCTCTTCTCCCCCTAGTGGCACCCCCTGAAGCCAACCCCCCACCTGAGCTCGAGGAAAATAGTGCTCCACACAGGACACGCCACATAACATTTTCAAAAAAGTAAAACATGTAAAACAGAAAAGTATCAAAATCCCGCATTTTTGCCCAGAATTCTGACGGCCACTGACCAGGTACCAGGTATGCCCTGTCATCATGGCTATGGACTCCCTTTTTTCTGAGGGAAAGAGAAACAGTCTGTATCCACTAAGCTACCAAGTAATGAGGTAACAGCCCTCCCGCCCCCAGTACCCCTAATAAACCACGTTAACTCCAACATGTTGCCAGCAAGAAGGCACTAGAAATGCAAAAGAAAAACCCAACAGAGGTTACAGTTATGTGCATGACTCAACCAATTCGACCCATCGCTGGTCCGCGTCTGCTCTTCTTTGCATGCCGGTGACGCGAGGGCGAAGGTGTTGGAGAAGAAGCCCGGGAAGACGAGTGAGGCGGATGAGAGCGCCTCACCAAGTCCCCTCCACTTGAGGCAGGCCGTAAAGTCCGTCTCGGCGAATCCGGATCCCCCGAAGAGGGCGAGAAGGATGGGTCGGCTGTTAAATAGCCCGCGTAGGCCTTTTCCGCTTCCTCTGCGACGGTATAGGTGCGGACTGAGCCCCCCGTTGAAAATACCTTTAAAGTCGCCGGGTAAAGCAGCTGGAAGCGAATCTTCCTGCGATTAAGGGCTGTGCATACCGCGCTAAACTTCCGTCTTTTTTGCGCCACTTCCACGGAGAAATCCTCGAATAAAAGAACTTTAGCTCCTCTGAACTCCAATGGCTTCCTCCGCCTCCTGAAGGCCCGCAACACAGCTTGCTTATCGTTATAGTCCAGAAAACGCATGATGATTTGCCTGGGAGCTCCCCTCAGCGGACGGTCCACACCATGAGCGGTTGATGACGCAGCTAAGGTAGGATCAGGGCCTATGCGATGCACTCTTTCAATGCGGCAACAATGGCTAAGGCCCAAAACAGCCGGGAGATCTTCTTCACATAGCTGTTGAAGGTCTGCCTGTTTGACCGACTCCGGTATGCCCACCATTCGGAGATTGTTGCGCCTGGATCGGTTCTCCAGGTCATCCAGCTTTGCCGCCACTCACCGATATTCCTCCTGCAAGGTGTCAAGCTGGGTTGAGAAGGTAAGAGCGCCTTCCTCCACCACATTTATGCGGTGTTCCGCCTCATCCAGCCTGGCTTTATTTGTAGACACCTCCGTTTGCAAGCGTGATAGGGAGGTCTGTAAGACCGACTCCAGCGTCTTTTGTATGTCCGGCGCCAGGTGTCTTGCCACATCAATAGCCAGTTGACGGTAGTCTATGCCGCCTGCCTCTATGGCAGTCGGCGGCGAGGATAGAGAGTCCCTCGGGTGGTTCAGATCTGTCAACTGCAACGGGTATCTAGGTGGAGATGCCGTGCGGTCCGGCGCCATCTTGAAAGGCCCGGGCGTCTCGCGGGTGTTATCAGTCCCGGCTGGCTTCTGGGAGCTGCGCAGTAAATAATGCTCCATAAGGTGGGGAGGTGACCCCAGGGTGCTCACCCGGCAAGTTTTGTCCACAGATGGAGTCGGATGCTGGCGATATTTGAGCAGATATGGACCCGGGGTGCAGGAGCTGCTCCTCGTGCGTCTCTACATCTCAGCGCCGGAACCGGAAGTTAAACCTATGTATTTTAATACATAGGTTAAAAGCCCTTAATTTGCCAATTATCCACATACCTGTATTGCAGAGTATAGCGCAGCCGTTGTGCAGAAAAGTGAAGTTAAAAAATTATGCTAATGAGCCTTCGGAGCACCAGGGGCCCGAGGCTCTCCCCCCATGCCTAAGTGCACGCCCCTCTTTAAATTGACTGACAGCGCTAGACCGTTTGGCCTAGCGCTGAAATCCTGCACGTGCACAGCAGGATCGGGGCCGGCGCATACGCAATAGCGCTTGCAGTGCCGAACACTGCAAGGGCTTCCATTCATCTGCGCACGCGCCGTCACTTCCGGGTTCAGGGAAGTGACGGTGCGTGCGCAGATGAATGGAAGTGCTTGCAGTGTTCGGCACTGCAAGCGCTATTGCGCATGCGCCGGCCCCGATCCTGCTGCGCACGTGCGGGATTTCAGCACTAGGCCAAACGGTCTAGCGCTGTCAGTCAATTTAAAGAGGCCCGGGGGGGGGCAGTGAAGAAGCAGTGCTCAGGAGGAAAGAGCCCGCCCCCCGGTGCTCCGAAGGCTCATTAGCATAATTTTTTAACTTCACTTTTCTGCACAGCCGCTGTGCTATACTCTGCAATACGGGTATGTGGATAATTGGCAAATTAAGGGCTTTTAACCTATGTATTAAAATACATAGGTTAAAACCTGGTGACAGAGCCTCTTTAAGTACATCTGTGGTCTTCACATTGTCTTACTGGAGAGTCCTGAAATAACCTTAAGCAAGTATATAAAAGTGGTCCACAAACATTTGGGATTGATATTTGACATCTGCTCCAACAACCTTCCATTTTAATGTCTTTGTCCCTAAACACAGACAAATGTATTTATTTTTAGATTTGAGCGTGGCCTGATGTTTGTTGAGTATTTCCCAGCTAACCTCTGTCTTCAAGATGAATAATTCATTAAAATAAAAACATGTCTACATAATCCAGATGAATTCCTGACTAAGGCCTTATTACACTGCCGTATTCGTGCAGTGGATACATAGTAACACCACCGGCGCTTGTTTGTAAAGGCCTAATTACACAGACTGAGGCAAACTGAATGTGGGAGGACCAATTGACGGTGTAGTCTTTCCTCCTTCATTCTGTTCAATTCATTATCGGCAGCACATCCTGATTACACAGAGATGTGCTGCCTATAATAAGGCATCTTTCACCCTTATCGGCTGACAAACAAGCTTTTTCATTTTCTTATCAGCTGCTTGATTATACAGGCCAGTTATCCAGAATGAGCGTTCCTATAAATGCCTGTTCCCAATAATTGGCCCAGAAATCGTGTGTTCTAATAGGGCCCTAACCCGTGTTCTACTTGGCTTATTAA
Source organism: Rhinella marina (assembly GCA_900303285.1). Classification (NCBI taxonomy): domain Eukaryota; kingdom Metazoa; phylum Chordata; class Amphibia; order Anura; family Bufonidae; genus Rhinella; species Rhinella marina. The sequence continues at coordinate 35,281 of ONZH01013973.1, read as the reverse complement.
TAGGGATGAACTGGGACTGAAATTCAGCCCTGCTGTTTTCAAACAGATAGGCCCACTTTTTGTGTGGTGAATGTGAAATATACACTAAAAACAGACTCAAAGTGGCTGGAGTACTGGCAATATTATTTATTAAAATATTTTATGTTATTTACAGTGATCTTATATATAATACGTGAAATAAATAATCACTATATATATATATATATATATATATATATATATATATATATGCAGTTGTATGTGGGACCCTCAGTAATATGGCTCCTGTAATATAATATAATATAATATAATATAAAATAAATTTTTTTAAAAAAGTAAGTGAGGGCCCCACATATGGCTGCCTATCAGTTTTAGTTTAGTTTACCAGATTTTGGTGTTTGTTTAAATGATTTGGCCATTGGTTAATAGTTAACTGACCTCGTGTCTGCAGTCATACTGAAAAGGTAATTGTTCAGCATTTTTAGTATGATTGGTATTTGAATGTGAAATATGTTTGCATAGGAGAATTGTGGGGAAGAAGCTGCAGTGAGCTCTGCTACATCAGAAGAGGTAAGTGAAGGGAGAAGTAGAGGGATGCTGGGAGTTGTGGTTATTTAACTGGGACTGTATGTTAGGGCAGAAGGGAGAGATGTTATCATGGGACTATGTGTTGGAGGTGACTTGGGCAGGGTTCTGTTAGGGTACTTTCACACCTACGTTGTACTTTTGTTCCGGCCGCCTCTCGGCAGGGTTTGCCATGCTGTGCGTGGATCCCTGGCCCGCCCCCATTACAGTAAATGGGGCCGGAGCGTAGTTCTGGCCCCACATGTGCACCCGCTGGAACAGCCTGCCGGAGTCCCCTGCGCAGGTGTGAAACTAGCCTTAGGCTACTTTCACACTTGCGTTGTAAGGATCCGTTTGTGAGATCCGTCACAGGCTCTCATAAACGATCCAAAACTGATCCGTTTTGTCCTAATGCATTCTAAATGGAAAAAGATCCGTTCAGAATGCATCAGTTTTGCTTCAGTTCAGTCAGCATTTCATTTTGGAGGCGGACATTAAAACGCTGCTTGCTGCGTTTTGGTGTCCACATGAAGAAACTGATCCAAACTGGCTATTTAAAAGATAATACAGTCGGATCCGTTCAGAACGGATGCAGACGGTTGTAATATCATGACGGAAGCGTTTTTGCTGATCCATGACGGATCCAGCAAAAACGCTGGTGTGAAAGTAGCCTTATTTACATTGGACTGTGGCGTGTAGTGATGTTATTTACATGGGACTGCATGTTGGAGGTGGCTGTGGGAAGGAAGTGATGTTATTTACATGGGACTGTATGTTGAAGGCGGCTGTTGGAGGGAGTGATATTTACATAGGACTGTATGTTGATGATGGCTATGGGTGGGAATGATGTTATTTACATGGGACTGTATTTGGAGGGGACTGTAGATAGAGAGGGATGTTATTTACTTGGGACTGTATATTGGAGGGGGCTGGAGAGATGGTGTGGTTTACACAGGAGGGAAATAGCTTTATTTACATGGGACTGTATGGTGGAGGGGCTGAGGAATTATAATTTCTGAGGACACTAAAGGGAGGAATATAACTACAGCAGGCACTTCAGGGCGAGCATTATAACAGTAGGGGGAGTGATATAAATACTGAGGGCACTGGAGGGGTATAATAAATCCAGGGGACATTAGGCCTTCTTTACTACTGGAGGCTCTATAGGAGAGACTTATAGATCTGACTTATTTCTACTAAGAGCACTATGGGGGTCTTATTACTACTGAGGTGTCTGTACAGAGCTTGATTACCACTGGGGGAACAATAGGGAGCCTTATTACTACTGGGGGCTCTGTGAGGGCATTATTAATACTGGAGGACTCTTCTACTAATGGGGACAATCTTGTGGAGCATTATCAGTGCTGGGGTCACTGTAGGGTGCAGTGTTACTAATGAGGGAATTACTACTGATAGGACTATTACTATGGGGGGCACTATTATTTCTCCAGGATAGTATATGGAGGTTTTGGGGGGCACAGCGAGCAGCAGAATAACACTGTGGGGAATCCAGGTTGGGGAATGATGATAGAAATGTGAGGAAGCTAAGATGTCTGTGTGTCACACTCTGTAGAGACGAGGCGGCTGAGAGAAGTTGTCCGGACCAAATAGAGAAGATGATGACAGAGAAGATCTACATCAGAGGAGACGTCACCTGGGAGGTACTGGATGTGAGGTATGTTCTCCTGTATAGCAGGGTTGGGATGGGGGTCGACATAGAGAATTGGACCATATTCATTGGGGATTGGGCCCCGGATCTTTTGAGACCCTAGCAACGCCCCTGGTGCCCTCCATATTGTGCCCAATAATAATGCCTCCCCACAGTACCACCAGTAGTAATAATGCCGTCTAAAGTGCTCCCAGTAGTAATAAGGCCCTTCTATACTAACCCAGTAGTAATAAGGCCCCTCTATACTACCTCAGTAGAAATAAGGCCCCTCTATAGTGCCCCCAGTAGTTATCATAGCCTCCCCTATAGTGCCTCCAGGGATTGTACACAGGCAGAGATTATCAGGGTCTGCTAAGACCCTGCAGTCCTGCTATGCCCGAGGCATAGCTGCTTCCTCTATTAACTTCATAGCACTCATTGAGTGCTCTGCATCAAGGAGAGGTGTTCCCGGCTGCTCCTACTAGATTGCAGGAGCTTTAAATTCGTACATGTACTGCACTATTAAAGTCCAGCGCCAAGCTCTGTTCTCTTTTTCCAGAGAAGTGGATTTCCAGGCCCCTCCGTTGAATATGACTGCATGATATTATCATCAGTTAGACCCCAAAGCAGAGCAAACATAAAAAATCATAATCAGACATCATACCATAAAAAAATATAACAGGACAGAAAAAAATAAAAACAGACCAAAACAAGAAAAAAAATCAAACCCCAGACCAGAAAATAAAAAAAAAACAAAACAAAAGAAACAAGAATAAAAAAATCAAGCTAGAAAATATTTAAAAAACAAAACAGACCCGCAATCCAGAAAAAGTCCAAAACAGACCAAGACCTGAAAATACTGAAAACCATTTGTATATACTTACCCCCCTCTTATACAGTGTCTTGCGAAAGTATTCGGCCCCCTGGAACTTTTCAACCTTTTGCCACATTTCAGGCTTCAAACAAAAAGATATAACATTTAAAATTTTTGGTGAAGAATCAACAAGTGGGTCACAATTGTGAAGTGGAACAAAATTTATTGGATCATTTAAACTTTTTTTGTAATAATAAAACTGAAAAGTGGGGCGTGCAAAATTATTCGGCCCCCTTGCATTAATACTTTGTTGTGCCACCTTTTGCTGCGATTACAGCTGCAAGTCGCTTGGGGTATGTCTCTATCAGTTTTGCACATCTAGAGACTGAAATTCTTGCCCATTTTTCCTTGCAAAACAGCTCAAGCTCTTGAGGTTGGATGGAGAGCGTTTGTGAACAGCAGTTTTCAGCTCTTTCCACATATTCTCAATTGGATTCAGGTCTGGACTTTGACTTGGCCATTCTAAGACCATTCCATTGTAGATTTTGCTTTATGTTTCATCTGACCAGAGCACTTTCTTCCACATGTTTGCTGTGTCTCCCAGGTGGCTTGTGGCAAACTGTAAACAAGACTTTTTATGGATATCTTTGAGAAATGGCTTTCTTCTTACCACTCTTCCATAAAGGCCAGATTTGTGAAGTGATCAACTGATTGTTGTCCTATGGACAGACTCTCCCACCTCAGCTGTAGATCTCTGCAGTTCATCCAGAGTGATCATGGGCCTCTTGGCTGCATCTCTGATCAGTCTTCTCCTTGTTTGAGATGAAAGTTTAGAGGGACGGCCGGGTCTTGGTAGATTTGCAGTGGTCTGATGATCCTTCCATTTCAATATGATCGCTTGCACAGTGCTCCTTTGGATGTTTAAAGCTTGGGAAATCTTTTGGTATCCAAATCTGGCTTTAAACTTCTCCACAACAGTATCACGGACCTGCCTGGTGTGTTCCTTGGTCTTCATGATGCTCTCTGTGCTTTAAACAGAACCCTGAGACTATCACAGAGCAGGTGCATTTATATGGAGACTTGATTACACACAGGTGGATTCTATTTATCTTCATCAGTCATTTAGGACAACATTGGATCATTCAGAGATCCTCAATGAACTTCTGGAGTGAGTTTTCTGAACTGAAAGTAAATGGGCCGAATCATTTTTCACGCCCAACTTTTCAGTTTTAGTATTACAAAAAAAAGTTCCACTTCACAATTGTGACCCACTTGTTGTTGATTCTTCACCAAAAATGTAAAATGTTATATCTTTTTGTTTGAAGCCTGAAATGTGGCAAAAGGTTGAAAAGTTCCAGGGGGCCGAATACTTTCGCAAGGCACTGTAGCTCTCCTTCAGCTCTGGGCATTCGCCTCTGCTGTACTGTCCTGATGCTGCCCAGATCACAACGTGTAATTATGCTGAACAGCGTCAGAACATGTAGTACAACAGAAGCAAAGGAAGAGCCAGCTTTCCCCTGGCATAACCTTCCTACTAGAAATCCTAAGGTAGGACAGGCAGCTGAACAGCAGTACTAAAGCAGGTAGGCTCTTTGGGCATGGGGGTCTGGACAACTATTTTGTTTAAATAGCAGATAAGTGTGACAAATACAAATTAGAAAAAGACATCTGGAAGGTGAGAGACACCTCTTCTCAGTCATGTAAACTATGCGAAAACATTGCAAAATAATGCCATTTCCAAGAAATACATGGAACTATATTTGACTGATATAATTAAGGAAATCCTGTTTATTTCCATTTTCTGCTTAGTGCCACCCAGTTTGTAACATCTGGAAGACATTAACTGCTGTGCTAAGGTTATCAAGGCAAATGTATTGTTAGAATTAAGATTTTAATCTTGTCTCAAATTCCTGATTGTTTTGGATCATGTTATCCCATGTTAAGCTATTCAGTCATGGGAAAGAACATTTTCTCTTAGTATTGCAATAGAAAAAGTGTGTTACAGCACGGAGAAATATGATCTCCGAAACATGATATAAATGCATTTTCTATTTCATTTTAATGTGTGCTTTTAAAATATTATATTTCCAGTATAGTTTTTGATATTAGTGTGAAAGTGTATAATGCAGGATGATAACCACTCAAGCAGGGTTGTAACTAGAAAAGCCTGGGCCCGAATTTTAATCAGAGGTCCCTGTGCAGCTTCCCTGCAGTGCCCTTCTTGCAACTAATCAAGACCTCCCACTCCTGCCATAGAACCTCCCACCCACTCAGTAGATATGCCCCCGCACAGTAAAATGCCTCCTTAGTGCCCCCACAAAGTAGTTATGTCCCCTTCACAGTAGAATGACCACTTGGTGCCTGCACACAGTAGTTATCCCCCTTAGTGGCGCCACACAGTAGAATGCCCCCTTATTGCCCTCACACAGTAGTTATGCTCCCTTATTTCTGCCACACAGTAGAATGCTCCCTTAATGCCCCCAAGCCACAGTTATGCCCCCTTAGTTTCCTACGCAGTAGTTATGCCCCATTATTGCTGCCGCACAGTAGAATGCCCCTTTAGTGTCCCTACACAGTAGAATGCCCCCTTAATGCTCCCACACAGTAGTTATGTCCCTTTGTGCCCTCACACAGGAATCATGCCCACTTTAGTGCCTCCACACAGTAGTTATGCCCTTATAGTGCTCCCACACTGTAACATGAACTCTTAGTGTTCCACATAGTAGCTATGCCCCCTTAGTTCCCCCACACAGCAATTATGGCTCCTTAGTGCCCCTACACAGCCGTTATGGCCCTTTAGTTCCCCCTTACAGTAGTGCTCCTTCTTAGTGCCCCCACAAAGTAGTTATTGGCCCCAAAGTAATTATGGCCCTTTAGTGCCCTCCTTACAGTAGTGCTGTCCCTGTGGTGTAAATACAATACTCATCTAGCCCCATTTCCTTGATCAACTGATCACATCCTGCTCTCCTTAGCAGTCACGGTGCAAAGACGTCATCACACCTGCTGAATAGGAGAGTGCCCAGGCGGCTTGGGAATGGTCCTTGACCCCTGCACTCAGCAGGTGTGATGCTGTCACTGCATCACACCTCCTGGGTAAAGCACAGCTGGGGAACATGGCCCAGGCTATAATAGATGATGGCAAATTACGGACTACTGTATGTGTACTTGTAAGTGAGGATCGGGCCTAATTGCCTAGGCCCCCCTGCCACTGCGGGCCTGTGGCGGTAGTTCCGCCCTTGCACTGTGGGGGTTATTTAAACTATACAGGGTATGATTTGACAAAATGCTTCATCAATAGAAACAACAAAGCAGTAAATTCAGCAATAAGTGGATTTAATAGGTGCCAAATTGTTAAAGGGGTTGTCTCCCTTTTTAATATTGACTTATCTTCAGAATAGGTGATCTATAACAGATTGGTGGGGGGCCAACTCCTGGCTGTGGAGCTCACCGGTGCTCTGTGGCTGATTGGTGTGGGTCCACCTCCCGGTCCTGAGGCTAGCCTTTCACTTCAAAATCACATATGTTCGTCATTTGCTCTGTTGTGTGAATGCTAGGTCTAAACTATTGTGCCCTGGCTCACTTACACCAAACCAATATCTTGAAAATGGTGCTGAACTGAAACAGAAGAGGAAAAGCCTAATTATTGGCTTGTGCCTTGCCATAATTTAGGCACATCCTTCGGCAGTGGGAGTACCTATACTGAAATCTAAGGCAGATCTGAGCCGGCATAGATTTCTCTCTTCCTTTACACCAGAAAATAAAGATAAATGTGCCGTTCCTGCTGGTCCCACCAACTCGCTGGTATCGCAACACTTGCTGTTGGAAAGTGGTGAAGACAGTGTAGAAATGCCACACACGGCAAAATTTTGTTGCAGTGGCATTAAAAAAGTCCCAAACACAAGGTTTGTGAATTTTTTACGCCATAAAAATGTTGAAGGGAGATAATATATCTCCCCCAAAGTATTAGAAAGTTGTCAAACTCTTCATGTATATAATGATTAAAGGGGTTATCAGAAATCGGAAAGGACATTTTGTAATCCCTGCATTTTCTGATGCCACAGTATCTCTCAGCACCTGCAGCCCTGCAATGTCACAACTGCAACTTAGAGAGGATCTAATGTAGGGGCAGTAGTGTAAGGGGACAGTCCCTCTCAGGGCCGGACTGTGATTACAAAGCAGCCCTAGCAAACAAACCCTACCAGCCCGCATATGATATTGCATAAATATAATGGTGCACAATGCATGCTGCAGTAAATGTTTCATTACCTTGCCATGCCCTGATATAAACCATAAATGCAAAAAAAGAAAATAAAAGTGGAACATGCCTAATGACATGGTTAGGAATGTTACCCCCCCCCCATAGCATCTTTAACACGATAAAGCTCAATATACCTTTTCAGCAGCATCCGATACCACAGTGCAGCACAAGATGTCTCCCCAAGAGAGCCAAAAAAATACCACTATGCAGCAAAACATACCCTACAGCAATATTATCCCTTGACTACCCCTGCCCCACTGGCAGCAGCATTGTTCCCAGTTAACCACTTCCCAACGCAGTGATTTCCTTTTTTTTCCATTTTTTACTTACTTCCTGCCAGGAGTCATAACTTTTTTCTTCTTCCATTCACATAGCCAGGGCTTGTTTTTTGTGGAACAAGTTGCATTTTCTAATGGCACCATTTATTGTTGCCAGTGAGTGGAAAAAAAACACACAATAATGCCTCAGTTTCATGGGTTTCATTTTTACAGTGTTTTTATGTGGTACGGGTCAGTAAGATTACAACAATACCATAACAATAGTTTTTCGTATGCTTTAATACTTTAAAAAAATAAAAACTTTGAAAAAAGATATTTTTTTTCGTTGCATCACCATATTCTGACCCCATATCTTTTTATATTTAAGTCTATGGAACTGTGTGAAGGCTCTATTTTATTTTTATTTTTCATTGATAACATTTTGGGCTGTGTATGACTTTTTATACAATCTTTTTGAGAGGTGAAGCGACCCAAAAAATTATGAATCAGCTGTTTTAGATTTTTTTTTCCATTGTGCCGTTTACCGTAGAGGATAAATATTTTTATAGTTTAGATTAGAATTTTTGTATGTTTATTTGTTTTGTATACTTTTGAAAAACTTTTTTTTCTTATTTTTTACATTTCTTTTAAATCCTCCCACCCCCCCCCATCTTATCACTTCTGCCATAGATTGTAATGATTTACCACTGCAGTCTATGGGAGAATCACTACGTTACTATCAAGCCCTGCCACCATGTCATCACAGGCCCTTGAGTCAGCATAACCTTGGAACTGCATTAATTATCAGTGCAGTTTCTGTAAAGTCAGGAGGTTAAGGACCTGTGATGGGGTCGGGTGTATTCTTTGATTATTCCTTTTAGCCAAATGTCCAAATATTTTTGTGCTATTTTGGCTACATCTGGGTGTTGCCAATATGGGGTGTCCCTACACACTCTGACACTATCCGAGCAGTGCTAGCAGTGTGAGACTGCATAGAGACAATAGTTATGAGTTAACATTCTCAGGATAGACCATCACTACCTGATCAGCAGGGGTCCGACACTCCGCCCATCAGCTGTTCCGGGGCAAAAGTTGGCGCCTGAGCTATATGGCTTTATCCACCATGTAGTGCATCAAGAGCTGGTTTTTGCATCACAGATTATATTAACGTTAAATGAAGCAGTGCTGTGGCAACCAGTTCTTTCCAGTACATAGCGGATGGATTTGTGTAGTTCCAACTCTGACTACTGTTGCTAAAACTACTGCAGAACAGCTGATCAGAGGGTGTGCGGATAGGCCATCATCTGAAAAATCCTGGAAACCCAGGCCACATGTCCATAGCATAGCATAGGCTCTCTATGTACAGTGCCTCCATATAATATCCTATTATGGAGGTTTGTGTATAATTTGAACATGGCACAGTTTTTGTGTAGCATTCCGTATGAATCTGAAAGAAAAGTTTCTGTATGCTTTTATAACAAATGCCTTTATAGGCATGGAAAGAAACAGTAGGGCCTCACAGACTTCAGTGGGTGCTATATGGCGGACACCATTTGTAACTTCTACCGAATCTTTGGGAAGTTTATCACAAGAGTAGGAATATCTTGCCTAATATCTTATCACCTAATTTAGTTTTGTGAGGAACACAACAATTTAACTAGATTTATATAGTGTCAATGACAGCATATTTCCAGAATAAAGATATTCACCAATTGAATTGTTTTATGACAAATATTTCTCTTAGTGTAGTACTGTGTGTGATTTCCAGTAGTGTTTTATGCTCCTTAGACTTAAAATGTAATGTGATACCTGCTGGGATGAACATCTGTATTGCTTTTATGTGTTTTGATCATGTGTATCTGTTCAATTACGCTCATCCTCGGATGATTTATATGTTTAAGAGCACATAATTATGGTTGTTTTTTCCAGTAAAGTCATCTTTTCATGGCTGAATGGGGGGAGGGTCATTGCTGTACCAATTAAAACACAGCCTCAGGCACTTGAGGAAGCTTTGCTTGTAAACACCTCAGTTGTGCTCCTCACCTTAGCGCCACTTTTTAAGATTAAAGTGTGTCTTGCCACTTCTTCATGTGTGTGTTTATGGGAAAGACAGATGGTAAGTTCTTGTAGAGCAGTGAGGTACAGAAATTGCTTATTCAAATGTTGGACCACAGTAGATGAATAAAAATAATTCTTTTTCTAAACTGAAGTATTGAGTATTGGCAATCGACAGTAAAAGCCATTCATATAACATGTAAAGTGATGCTTAGAGATAAGTGATAATGCAGTACACCAGTAATGGTTTGTTCCTAATGTTATGCTATATTTATGTAAACCCAGCATTACCTGGTATGGTTGGCAGGGACAGGGTCAACCACCCTATTCCTCCCTCTTGGCAGGAGTGGGCTGGTTGGACTTCCTGCCTGGAGGGGGAGTTGTAGGCTAGTGAGTGAAAGGGAATAGGTGCTCCTATTCCTTATGCCTCAGGATCCATAGACTATCAGTTCAATGTAAGGATTAGTACTTCTGCTACAGAAAGAGCAAGAAAGAGAAAGAAAGACAATGAATCTGCATGGATAAAGTGTAGGAGTCAGCAAAGTAACTTGTGATCATAGCTATATAGACTTTTCTGCTTGTGAGGGATTACAGTTAAGACACCCATCACACTTAACCATGTCCAGGCCAGAAGTGCCTCTAAAACCTGTATCCTGCAGTGGACACTACACCCACAACTGTAATCTGACAATCTACAACTGTAAACTAACCCTATATCATCTCTTTCAATGAAAACATAGGATACACCAACTGCATTGCTAATACCCAACAAATATATAAATCGTAAACCACAAACTCTTGAACTATTTATCAATCAAATAACATTAAATAAATGACCAAAATGCTTAAAGGGGTTTTCCGAGATTTCCAACACTTGGGACCCCTGCTGATCAGCTGTTTGAAAAGGCATCAGCTCTTCTGTGAGTGCCGCAACCTTCTCTCTGCTTTTCCAATTATGACACTTTCATGTGTCACGTGGCCTAGGAGCAGCTCAACCCCATTCAAGTGAATGGGGATGAGAGCCATATCAAGCACAACTGCTATATAATGTATAAAAAAATACAATATTTCTTGCTATATAATGTATGGCATTGTGCTTGGTAAGCTGTGAGAAGGCTGTGGTGCTCCTGCTCAGTACCTTCTCAAACAGTTGATTGGCGGGGGTCAGGGGTGTCGGACCCCCACTGATTGGATACTGATCCACAGATCATTAGTATGAAAATCTTGATAAATCCCTTTCATTTTTGACACATCACATAAAACTTTATCATTATTTGATAAAATTATATGTCCATGTACACACCCTACTTTTCAGTATGTAGATTAAATACTTTTGTCCTGATTTTAAAATATGGCTAAATGGGTTATTCCACGATTGATGTAAAAAATGAAAATCAGGAAGCATATACAGTCATGGCCAAAAGTTTTGAGAATGACACAAATATTATATTTTCACATGATCTGCTGCCCTCTGGTTTTTATGTGTGTTTGTCAGATGTTTTTATCACATACAGAAATATAATTGCAATCATATTATGAGTAACAAAAGCTTATATTGACAGTTAGAATGAGTTAATGCAGCAAGTCAATATTTGCAGTGTTTACCCTTCTTCTTCAGGACCTCTGCAATTCTCCCTGGCATGCTCTCAATCAACTTCTGGACCAAATCCTGACTGATAGCAGTCCATTCTTGCACAATCAATGCTTGCATTTTGTCAGAATTTGTAGGTTTTTGTTTGTCCACCCGTCTCTTGATGATTGACCACAAGTTTTCAATGGGATTAAAGAGGACCTTTCACGGATTTGAATTACTGTAGATAAATACCTCTTGTCCCGGGGTACCCCCCGCTGATGCTGCCACTCTGCCTAGTTTTTTAAAATACAGCTCCTACTCCCCGCTGTGCCCGCCTGTAGTTTTCGCGCATCGGTACAGGGAGGAGGAGACGCCGGCATTTCTCAATGGGCGTCTCCTTCTCCCTGGCTGTGCCGCGATCCAATCACAGCGGAGAGCGTCACAGCCAGGGAGAAGGTGAGGTTTTTTTTTCTCCCTGGCTGTGACGCTCTCCGCTGTGATTGGATCGCGGCACAGCCAGGGAGAAGGAGACGCCCATTGAGAAATGCCGGCGTCTCCTCCTCCCTGTACCGATGCTCAGTATTTACATACTGAGCGCGAAAACTACAGGCGGGCACAGCGGGGAGTAGGAGCTGTATTTTAAAAAACTAGGCAGAGTGGCAGCATCAGCGGGGGGTACCCCGGGACAAGAGGTATTTATCTACAGTAATTCAAATCCGTGAAAGGTCCTCTTTAAGATCTGGGGAGTTTCCAGGCCATGGACCCAAAATCTCTATGTTTTGTTCCCTGAGCCATTTAGTTATCACCTTTGCTTTATGGCAAGGTGCTCCATCATGCTGGAAAAGGCATTGTTGATCGCCAAACTGCTCTTGGATGGTTGGGAGAAGTTACTCTCGGAGGACATTCTGGTACCATTCTTTATTCATGGCTGTGTTTTTAGGCAAGACTGTGAGAGACGATTCCCTTGGCTGAGAAGCAACCCCACACATGAATGGTTTCAGGATGCTTTACAGTTGGCATGAGACAAGACTGGTGGTAGCACTCACCTCGTCTTCTCCGAATAAGCTGTTTTGCAGATGTCCCAAACAATCGAAAAGGGGATTCATCAGAGAAAATGACTTTACCCCAGTCCTCAGCAGTCCACTCCCTGTACCTTTTGCAGAATATCAGTCTGTCCCTGATGTTTTTTTCTGGAGAGAAGTGGCTTCTTTGCTGCCCTCCTTGAGACCAGGCCTTGCTCCAAGAGTCTCCGCCTCACAGTGCGTGCAGATGCACTCACACCTGCCTGCTGCCATTCCTGAGCAAGCTCTGCACTGCTGGTAGCCCAATCCCACAGCTGAAACACTTTTAAGAGACGGTCCTGGCGCTTGCTGGTCTTACTTGGGCGCCCTGGAGCCTTTTTGGCAACAATGGAACCTCTCTCCTTGAAGTTCTTGATGATGCAAAAGATTGTTGACTGAGGTGCAATCTTTCTAGCTGCGATACTCTTCCCTGTTAGGCCATTTTTGTGCAGTGCAATGATGACTGCACATGTTTCTTTAGAGATAACCATGGTTAACAGAAGAGAAACAATGATGCCAAGCACCAGCCTCCTTTTAAAGTGTCCAGTGGTGTCCTTCTTACTTAATCATGACAGATTGATCTCCAGCCCTGTCCTCATCAACACCTACACCTGTGTTAGTGGAGCAATCACTGAAACGATGTTAGCTGGTCCTTTTAAGGCAGGGCTGCAATGATGTTGAAATGTGTTTTGGGGGATAAAGTTCATTTTCTAGGCAAATATTGACTTTCCAAGTAATTGCCGTTAAGCTGATCACTCTTTATAACATTCTGGAGTATATGCAAATTGCCATTATAAAAACTGAAGCAGTAGACTTTGTAAAAATTAATATTTGTATCATTCTCAAAACTTTTGGCCATGACTGTAGTTTATGACAATTCCTTTCTAACAAGGCTAGAACCAGCCCTGTACCTCACAGCAAACTTCATGCATTGCTCCAATTGTTCTGCTAGATTTATTTCAACCTACTAAACTGAGCATTGTGTCCACACCAGTGAGGTGGACACAGTAATTAAAAAAAGAGCAAACAGCACGTGGCCCTATACAGATATTCATTTGATAACTCAGTTGCTATACTAACTTTTTAATTACATGTAATTACAAAAGTATTCAGGTGCAAGTATTCAGGTGCTAGTTTGGAAACTGTACAGCATTTTTCATGGGACAACCCCTTTAAGAGAAGCCTAAATTTGGAATTACAATGCACCCATCTCTCTGTCTTTTCTGTGCCTTTACCCTTGTTGAAAAATATAAACAACTTACAAAAAATTAGGTCCTTAAAGATTTGCTTTCTTTTATTCTTTTCATACCCAAGAAACCTGTATTTCTCTTTCTTCGCTGTTTATAATGATCTCACACTTCATTTCCTTCTTTTATCCCCTTATTTTGTAGGATTAGAGAATAAAAGAAGCACATTAATGTCTGGCGTTGTCAGGATTCTTCAGCAACTTTTATTAAAGCACCGCAACTTCCTGAAAGAGCTTGTTGTTGTCAAGATTTTGGACGAAGGGGGGCAGCTCTTCATGTTCAACAGATGATTGAAGAATAGCCACTGCCTGAGGGTGTGTAAAATAATCCTGAAAAGGGAACAGACTCGAGCTGAAGACCATAGTTGTTAGGATATATGTCAGGATAGATAAAGATGAATCTCTTTTGGGGATGTCGCATGCATCCATCACTTGCTTTAATATTAGTGACTTTGAGGTTCCTAAGCTCTTCCTTTATCAAAGTCAATAATGGGATCACAGTGATGAAAGGACAGGTTGGCTACCTATCGGAAAATGACCTACAGTTCTCCATCCCCAAGGAGAAAGATGCCTGCAAACTGGAAGTTATTGTTAATGAACCGATTACCCAGAGAGTTGGAAAGTTATCTCCGCAGGTAAGACCACTTAAAATTCTTTCTTTTTAATTGGAAAACATGAGCACACTGTTACAACTTAAAAAAAAGTGTTAATACAGGTATTACTTAGTCTATAACATATTGCTATAAAAATGAAATTGTTATATAGAAGCAACATGATAGATCAATAGAGACATACTGTATAATAAGCGCCACCACTAAATGAAAAAGACTTTATTGGCAAAATAATTTTTTAGCATTGCCATATTGATGAGTTGGACCTGTAGGGGTGTATAAGAGATGAGTCCAGGAACATTTTTAGGATATAGGAGGTACAAAGCATTTGGAAAGTCTTCGGACCCTTTCACTTTTTCACATTTTGTTATGTTGCAGTCTTTTGGGCCTGAGTGAGGGCTTAGTGCATATATTATGTTTGCATCTATTGCTATAGTGCAAAGCATTATTAGTGCATTATTTTCTGTGACTTTATAGATGTACCCATGCACATTTTCATGTTTACTACCATATCGTGCAGGATGTTTTGTATCTTTTTACCATGATTTTTTTGATATGTCTTGAAGGAGTGGCACCTTCAGGTGTGAATGCGCTTCTTTCCTAAGAGTAGCATTCATGTGCACTTTTGCCCCAAGATGCGACCGTGATTAAGGTGGTACATATAGGTGTGTGTGCTCCTCAGAGGTTGCTAATGCACACAGTGGTAACTAGGAGCAGCACACTATATGTGCAGGGTCTGCTCTCCTGAATGTAGATGCCCAACGGCATAGATAGGTATAGAGCAGGACCTGCCTGACCTGAGACCAGCTGGGTAGGTGGGCACAGATGTGTTTTGATCAAAATATATTGGCTAAGAGTCTCAGATTTTATTAATAGAGTGAGGGCTTAGTGCATATATGATGTTTGCATCTATTGCTATAGTGCATTATTTTCTGTGACTTTATGTTGCTAAAATGAAAAAAGGTTAAAACAGAATTTTGCAAATGTATTCTGTGATGGTGGGATATGGTGTGTTGTTTATCATTTTTGTCAATGTTCATATTTTTTACTGATTTTGGGAGTGTTGTCTTGCTTTACCATTCTGTGTATTCCCGTCTTGTCCAGTCTTAATCACATTACAGGAATGTCTGCTGATTGAATCAGCTCATTGACCATCGGCCGCCTGGTTGTCCCCATGCCTCTTGATGAACCCCTGCTGACATTTCCTGACTGTTCATTCATGACCCTCTGCTCTCCAAATGCTGGAAATCACCTCCTGTAGTTCCTTGATCTCTGAGGCACCGTTTCCAAGTCTGGGGAGGCCTGAAAACCACCTACCCTGTCTGCCTTCCCTGGGGATATAAGGACAGTACCTGAGGAGGAGAGGGGCGCAGTAAGATAGATCCGTTGTGGGACGCTGATGCTGACGCTTGTGGGACCCCAAAGAGACTGGGAGGAACCTTGCTTACCGTGGAATATACGGCTGGAGGAGCCCTCTATGGAGGATAAGCATCTGGAGCCGCATTGCCATATTGATCTCTAAACTGGAGGAGTGTGACCCTCATCTCCCGGGTATTTATCCTGTTAGTGGACTGTAGCTTTGTTCCTGGACTATTTTACCCTTTGTGTGGTGGAGTGTTTTATGGACCTTTCGGTTTGCATATAATAAAGGTCCTCGGGCTGTTCACTTGATTGGAGTCCGATTGTGGTACATTCAGGTTGTTGACATAATTTGGAAAGACCCTGTCACTGGTCTGATGAAACCAATATGGAGCTTTTTGGCCTCAATTCTAAGTGTCATATCTGGAAGAAACCAGACACTGCTCATCACCAGACCAATACTATCCTACAGTGAAGCATGTTGGTGGCAGTATTATGCTAAGGGAGTATTTTTCAGTAACCTGGACAGGGAGACTGATCAGGGTTGAGCAAAGTACAGAGATATTCTTAATGAAAACTTGATCCAGAGTGCTCAGGACCTCAGACTGGGCTAAATGTTTACCTTCTAAAAAGACAATGACCCTAAGCATAGAACCAAGACAACACAGTAGTGGTTTAAGGACAACTCTGTCAGTGTCCTTCAGTGGCCGAACCAGAACCCTGACTCGAACCAAATAAAAATCTCTGGAGAGACCTGAAAATGGCTGTTCACGGACAGTCCCCATCAAACCTGACAGAACTCAAGAGGATCTCCTGAGAAGATTGGCAGAAAATACCTAAATCCAGGTGTGCAGACCTTGCGGCATCATACCCAAGATTGGAGGCTGTAATCACTGCCAAAGGTGCAACAATTAAGTCCTGAGTATAGGGTCTTAATACTTATGTCAAGTAAATATTTTATTTTTTCCTTTTCACAAAATTAGCAAAGATTTCGAACATTCTGTTTTCATTTTGTCATTATGGGGTATTGAATGCAGAATGATGGTGAAAAACTTTTTTTAGTAGGCCACAGCATAACAAAATGTGAAAAAAAGTGAAAGGATCTGAAGACTTTCCAAATGCATTGTATGCGAACTCATGATGCCTGGTCACGCTCAGTCAATGGCATGCTGTCAGCCATTGTGCAGTTATTTTTGCATGTGTTCCAACTCTCCACAACAGAATCTAGAGTTTACTTTCCTCTGTAGAACTGAAATAAGGGTAAGGGCTCATGCACACGAATGTATTTTCTTTCCGTGTCCTTTCCTTTTTATTTGCGGACTGTATGTGAAACCTTTCATTTCAATGAGTCCGCAAAAAAAAAACCTGAAGTTACTCTGTGTGCATTCCGTTTCTGTATGCCCGTTCCGCAAAAAAATAGAACATGTCTTATTATTGTCCGCATTATGGAAAAGGATAGGACTGCTCTATTAGGGGCCAGCTGTCATGTTCTGAAGAATACAGAATGCACATGGATGTCATCCATATTTTTTGCGGATCTGTGTTTTGTGGACCTGCAAAATACATACAGTCGTGTGCATGAGCCCCAAGGCTCAGATAGGAGGTAAGCTTCCTTTACTGATGCAATGGGCTATGTGGTCATCCTTCAGGATCACCTGGTCACATCTCCACCACAGTCTGTAGGACTGTCTGTGCCTTCCTAACCCGATCACCAGATTATGGGTGCTGAGCTCACTTTTTTCTACAATCTGGGGCCATCTTCTGTACAGCCAGTGGAAGTGAAAATCTTTCCAGCTGAGCTCTACAAGCATGAGGTATTTCGATGAACATGGAGAAGGTGCCTATAGAATTCTAAGTGGAGTGTTTCTGTTGGGCTTGACTCCCATCATACTAGGTCTTTATATGTAACTGGGCCACAAACTTCACTGCCATACAGAAGTAAATTACACAATGATTTTCATCCAGACTCACACCAGCGCTTTAAGGTGGTATACATGCCGTTTAATGACTAACCCCTTTTGTCTGTGACTATCCTCTTTTTTTATTTTGTGACCATTGTCTAGGAAGTGAGTGTGCAACGTGCAGCCCTCTCAGGGCCAATTGTGACCCAGGTTTTTAGGAATGCCAAGTGGTAATGTGGCCTTATTAGTTTTGTGTGTGTCACGGTGCTCCTACCGGGATACCGTCGTTCCTGAGGGTTAGGATCTGTAGCAATAATGGGGAGATTGATAGTTGGAGTCCAAACTTGGTAAAAGTTCAAAACTTGAATAATAAAGTTCTAGTGTAAACTGGCAGGCAAACTTGAATACCTTGCTTTATCTTTCTCTGCTGTGCTAGACTCTGGCTTCAGTCTGGTAGCTGGATTTTCTGACTAGAGATGAGCGAGCATACTCGTCCGAGCTTGGTGCTCGTTCGAGTATTAGGGTACTCGTAAGTTCTCGCTGCTCGGACGAGTATCTCGCCATGCTCGAGGAAATGGCAACTTCCGCATCGTGCTTTTTTGGCGCCTATAAACTCAGCCAATCACAAGCCAGGAGACTCTGCAGTACACCCAGCATCACGTGGGGCCCTTACATGTCGATAGCAGGGGTTGGCTGGCCTGATCAGGTGACCCTGGAATATACTAGTGACTGGCAGCGGTGCTCGGCTCAGATGCTGTCTGGATGTCGTTAGGGATAGAGCTGCTGCGTTTCAGGGAGAGTGTTAGGGCCTGCATTTAGTTCTCTGTTAGGCAGGAATCACCCACAAAGAACCCAACAGCCCTTCTAAGGGCTACAAGAAATTTTTTTTTTGTCTCCTGGCTTGGCTGGCTGGCTGGCACTAGTAGTGCAGCTATCGCCTTATATAACCCCCTTTTTTTTTTTAATTGTTATATCTCAGTGATACAAATCCATTGCACACAGCAGTGTGGAACCATTCTGTGTGTCACAGTTAAGCTGTCCACTCACTCCAATCCGTATTTTCTGTCCAGGTGACACTTTCTGTACGTCACGTAATCCAACCGGGTCTTTTGCTCTCACGTATATAGCTTGATCACAAAAATCTCTGTGCGACATTTGTCTGGGTCGCAGTCAAAATAGCCACCATTAACAGGGTGTGAGTTAGGTCTACTATAGTTTCTGCACGTCATGTTCCAAAAAAAACAAAACTACAAAAAAGATATATAAAAAAAAATATAAAAAAATAGTTTTTTTGTTGTTTTAGCTCAGTGATACAAATCCATTTCACACAGCAGTGTGGAACCATTCTGTGTGTCACAGTTCAGCTGTCCACTCACTCCAATCCGTATTTTCTGTCCAGGTGACACTTTCTGTACGTCACGTAATCCAACCAGGTCTTTTGCTCTCACGTATATAGCTTGATCACAAAAATCTCTGTGCGACATTTGTCTGGGTCGCAGTCAAAATAGCCACCATTAACAGGGTGTGAGTTAGGTCTACTATAGTTTCTGCACGTCACGTTCCAAAAAAACAAAACTACAAAAAAATATATAAAAAAATATATATAAAAAAAATTGTTTTTTTGTTGTTTTAGCTCAGTGATACAAATCCATTTCACACAGCAGTGTGGAACCATTCTGTGTGTCACAGTTCAGTACACTCACTCCAATCCGTATTTTCTGTCCAGGTGACACTTTCTTTACGTCACTTAATTAAACCAGACTGAACAAGTTTGTGGGTTTCAGTACACCAGGCCCATTTATTTTTATATAATACACTTATATACAGAAAATGTTGAACCCCAGGGCTAAGGGTCGAGGGCGTGGGCATTCAATTACTGCAGGGGGCAGAGGCCGTGGTCCTGGGCAGGGTGAGACAGTACCTGCTGATGAGGGAGCAGGGGAACGCCGCAGAGCTACACTCCCTAGCTTCATGTCTGAACTTACAGCGACACGTGGTAGAGGACTGTTGAAACCACAACAGTGCGAACAGCTGATGTCGTGGATTGCGGACAATGCTTCAAGTAATTTGTCCACCAGTCAGTCTTCCACGCAGTCCACCCACGTTACCCAAGGGAGCACTCCTCTGGCTCCTCCACCTCAACCTCCTTCCCCCCAGTCTGCCCCCTCCCAGGAAAATTTGGAATGCGATCCGGCATACTCTGAGGAACTGTTTTCTGGACCCTTCCCAGAGTCACAAACCACTTCTCAGGTTGCTGCTGACCTCGTTCCCGATGCCCAAGTTTCCCAACTGTCGCAGTCTGTGGGCGATGATGATGATGATGATGACAATGTTGAGTTAGTGAAAGAAGTTTGTAAAGAGGTGTCGGACGATGAGGAGACACGGTTGTCAGACAGTGGTGAAGTTGTTGTCAGGGCAGGAAGTCCGAGGGGGGAGCAGACTGAGGAATCGGAGGATGACGAGGTGACTGACCCAAGCTGGGTTGATATGCCGAGTGAAGACAGTGCTTCTGAGGCGGAGGCGAGTGCTGCACCAGAACAGGTTGTAAGAGGCAGTGGTGTGGCCAGAGGGAGAAGCAGGGCCAGAGCTGGTGCATCATCAGCAACTGTTTCACGTAGTGAAGCTCCCGTGGCGAGGCCTAGATGTTCGCAAGTCTGGAGGTTCTTTAAAGAAAGTGAGGATGACCGACGGACTGTGGTGTGCAACCTGTGCCACACCAGGATCAGCAGGGGTGCCACCACTACTAGCCTAACCACCACCAGCATGCGCAGGCATATGAGTGCTAAACACCCCACTCAATGGAACCAAGGCCGTTCACCACCTCCTGCGGGTCACACCACTGCTCCTTCCCCTGTGTCACTCGCTGCCTCTGCTAGTCAACCCCCTGTGTCACTCGCTGCCTTTGCTAGTCAACCCCCTGCCCAGGACCCCGGCACAAGCGCCTCCCGCCGGAAAACCACACCTTCGCCTCCACGATCCTCCACAGTGTCCACCAATGTGTCCCAGCGCAGCGTTCAGCTGTCTTTACAGCAGACGCTGGAGCGCAAGAGGAAATACAGTTCCACCCACCCACATGCCCAAGCCCTCAACGTCCACATCTCCAAATTGCTTAGCCTGGAGATGCTGCCCTATAGGCTGGTAGAGACCGAGGCCTTTCGCAATCTCATGGCGGTGGCTGCCCCTCGGTATTCGGTCCCCAGCCGCCACTATTTTTCCCGATGTGCCGTCCCAGCCCTACACCAGCACGTGTCACAGAACATCATCCGTGCCCTGACCAACGCTGTTTCTGAGAAGGTCCACCTAACCACGGACACGTGGACAAGTGCTGCCGGGCAGGGACACTATATCTCACTGACGGCACATTGGGTTAACTTGGTGGAGGCTGGGACCGAGAATGACCCTGGGGCCGCTCATGTACTGCCCACACCGAGGATTGCGGGGCCTACCTCGGTCACGGTCTCTCAGACGTACTATGCCTCCTCCTCCTCCGACCCCTCCTCCTCCTCCTCCTCCACCGAATTACCATCCGTGGGCACGGCGCCTTCAGTCGGTAGCTCTAGGCGCAGCAGCAGTGCCGTGGGTAAGCGCCAGCAGGCGGTGCTCAAACTGCTGAGCTTAGGTGACAAAAGGCACACAGCCCAAGAGCTGTTACAGGGCATCACGGCGCAGACCGATGTGTGGCTGGCACCGCTGAACCTCAAGCCAGGCATGGTTGTGTGTGACAACGGGCGTAACCTGGTGGCGGCTCTGCAACTCGGCAGACTGACACATGTGCCATGCCTGGCCCACGTGTTCAATCTCATAGTTCAGCGGTTCCTCAAGACATACCCCAATCTGTCTGATTTGCTCACCAAGGTGCGCCGCATCTGTGCGCATTTCCGCAAGTCGACCACAGATGCTGCCACTCTCAGGGCAGCGCAGTGCCGCCTACAACTGCCCGCTCACCGACTGTTGTGCGACGTGCCCACGAGATGGAATTTGACATTAAACATGTTATCCAGAGTTTACCAGCAGCGCAGAGCGATTGTAGACTGCCAGATGTCAACTTCCACCAGAACTGGTAGTCAGGTCAGTCAGATTCCTCAAGTCTACAATGAGGAGTGGACGTGGATGTCTGATATCTGCCAGGTGTTGAGCAACTTTGAGGAGTCAACACAGATGGTCAGCGGCGATGCCGCCATTATCAGCCTCACCATCCCGCTGCTTTGCCTGTTGAAAAACTCACTGCTCAGCATCAAGTCGGATGCTTTGCGCTTGTCACAAGAGACGGTGGAGGAAGATACGTCGCTTGATAGCCAGAGCACCCTCCGGTCTGTTTCTCAGCGCGTATCGGAGGAGGGGGATGAGGAGGAAGAGGAGGAGAATGTCGGCGAGACAGAAGAGGGTACCAGTGCTCAGTCCTTAACTCTTGAGCGTGTATGGGCTGAAGAGGAGGACTTGGAGGAGGAGGAGGAAATGGAGAGTCAGGCCAGTGAGGAGAGGGAATTCTTGCGTGTTGGGACTCTGGCGCACATGGCAGACTTCATGTTAGGCTGCCTATCCCGTGACCTTCGCGTTAGAAGCATTTTTTCAAACACCGATTACTGGGTGTTCACTCTCCTGGACCCACGGTACAAGCAGAACCTTTCCACTCTCATCCCTGCAGAGGAAAGGAGTATGAGAGTGAATAGATATCAACAGGCCCTGGTGCACAAGCTGAAACAATCCTTCCCATCTGACGCCGCTAGCGGCAGAGGGCATGGTTCTGTGGGCCAAGTAGCGGGGGAGAGGAGCCGAGCAGGCAGCTTGTCCAGCACTGGCAGGGGAACGCTCTCCAAGGCCTTTGCCAGTTTTATGTCACCCCAGCAAGACACTGTCACCTGTCCCCAGTCTAGGCAGAGTAGGGGGGAGCTGTACAGAAAGATGGTGAGGGAGTACCTAGCTGACCATACCAACGTCCTGCGTGATCACTCTGCTCCATACAACTACTGGGTTTCAAAGCTGGACACGTGGCCTGAACTGGCGCTGTACGCCTTGGAGGTGCTGGCCTGCCCTGCCGCTAGCGTGTTGTCAGAGCGGGTATTCAGTGCAGCTGGTGGCGTCATCACCGATAAGCGTACACGCCTGTCAACTGACAGCGCTGACAGGCTGACGCTTATTAAAATGAACAAAGCCTGGATTTCACCGGAATTCAAATCTCCTCCGGGGGAAAGCAGCTAAAGATTAACATTACTTATGTATCCATTTCCTCTTCTCTACTCCTCCTACTCCTCCTCCTCTATGTCGTCTTTGCCTAACGCTGACTAAAAAAACGCAATTTTTTAGAGGTCCAACTGGCACTCTTACCACAATTTTTCAGGAGGGCCCCCTACAGGCCCTCTCTCCAAACAATTTTTCCGGAGGTCCACCTACAGGCCCTCTCTCCAAACAATTTTTCCGGAGGTCCACCTACAGGCCCTCTCTCCAAACAATTTTTCCGGAGGTCCACCTACAGGCCCTCTCTCCAAACAATTTTTCCGGAGGTCCACCTACAGGCCCTCTCTCCAGTTCCAGTTTCCAGTTTTATTTGCGCAAACTGCGTAAATTTTTTTTTGGGATAGGTGTGAAAAATAATATTACCTGCGTATCTATATTGCCCAACATTGGGTACGGTAGCAACAAGAAGACCAAACACATGCTGCCCACAGGGTTCCGCAAATTCCTGGTCCACAATGTCAAGGAGCTCGAGGTTCTGTTGATGAGCAACAAGTCCTTCTGTGCAGAAATCGCCCACAACGTCTCCTCAAAGAACCTAAAGACCATTGTGGAGAGAGCGGCACAGCTTGCCATCAAAGTGACGAACCCCCTGCGCAGCGAAGAGAACGAATAAATATCTCTGTGGTTATTTGTGCTAAATAAAAGTTAAATAAACACACACAAAAAAAAAAATTGATCTGTTCCTGTGCCTGATCCACCCAAGTTGAATCTGTCCCATCATGAGAAAGTCCCCCCAAGGAGTCCCACTGTAACTTGCTTCCCATACAACTACCTCACCCCCCGACACCTGTGTCTCGCCATTGTCCACCACCTCCTCAGACAACACTGGTAAATCCCCACTGTCAGCACACTTAGACTGCAAAAGGTCTTGCGAATTGGGGCAGAGAATGTTCTGGGGTAGCACATCAGAGAAGGGGTGACTATGGGGTTCCAGGGAGTACGTGACCACATGCAATCTCCATCCAAAAAGTCATACTGAGGCTCACCACCATGCTTTACACTGCAATCCTATTACTGAGGCTCACCACCATGCTTTACACTGCAATCTTATTGAAAGACAGACAATCAGGGGTTAACCGACAGGTTGTCAGGCAGCATTTTTAAGTGGGTCACCATTACCGTGTCCCTGAAAATTGCCTTGGGGTCATCGCCAGACTATTTTTATGAAAGGCCATGGGGTTCTATACACACAGTGCTGACGGAAGCCCATCAGCCTTTCTAAACACAATTGAATCTGTCCCATCATGAGAAAGTCCCCCCAAGGAGTCCACAATGTAACTTGCTTCACTTTCAACTACCTCACCCCCCGACACCTGTGTCTCGCCATTGTCCACCACCTCCTCAGACAACACTGGTAAATCCCCACTGTCAGCACACGGAGACTGCAAAAGGTCTTGCGAATTGGGGCAGAGAATGTTCTGGGGTAGCACATCAGAGAAGGGGTGACTATGGGGTTCCAGGGAGTACGTGACCACATGCAATCTCCATCTAAAAAGTCATGCCACACTTGATCGAGCTCATAATTGACAATTGTACCGGTTGATGCTAAATTTTTAAGTTGGGGTCCTGCGTCGTCATTCTAACTACATCCGGCTGTTGTCACCACCACACACGCTAGCCCAGGGGGCACTCCTCTGGCTCTTCCAGCTCAACCTCCTTCCCCCCAGCCTGCCCCCCACCTACAGGCCCTCTCTCCAAACAATTTACGTCTTTTTCCTATCTTTCTCTCTCTCCAAACTATTTTTCCGGATAGCTGCCATATACGGTATTAAACTGAGTAGTATACATAGAACACATACCACACTTGATCTATACTGAACGTCACTTTTAAAAATACGTCATTTTCCTCTCTTTCTCTCATTTGTCTGGGTTGCAATTAAGCAGACCAAGTCTGCCTAATCTAATAGTTTCCGTGTGATTGCTCCATACTGCACGTCTTTTTCCTCTCTTTCTCTCTCGCCAAACTATTTTTACGGATAGGTGCTGTATACGGTATTAAACTCAGAAGAATACATACCGTACCGGTTGATGCTAAAGTTTTTCCAAATCCATCCGGCTGTTGTCACCACCACACACGCTAGCCCAGGGGGCACTCCTCTGGCTCTTCCAGCTCAACCTCCTTCCCCCCAGCCTGCCCCCCACCTACAGGCCCTCTCTCCAAACAATTTACCTGGATAGGGGACGTATTAGATATTGTACTGATTTTTTTTGGTTCTTCTTTTAATTGCCTCCTGACCTGTGATAGGCAGAGCATGGACACGTCCCCTTAGCTGCAGTAGAAAAGTCACTCTCCTGGCCAGAGCAAGCTCTTTTTCCTTTTCCGTGTTCGAAAAATCCATGAAATATATGGTCCCAAGATAGGGGACGTATACGATTTTAAACTGAGAAGAATCGATACCACACATGCCCCACTAGGAGAATTTGGGGTAATGGTGGGATTAGGCAGCCTCAGAGGCATCCATGCATGCTGCCCCTGCTGTTTCCTGTCCATTTCCATGGTGTTTCCATCATTTTCTGAGGTTTCCAGGTTTTCACCCAGCCTTCCCTAGGCAGAGCCTTGGTCCCCTGCAAAAATGCTCGAGTCTCCCATTGACTTCAATGGGGTTCGTTATTCGAAACGAGCACCCGAGCATCGGGAAAAGTTCGACTCGAATAACGAGCACCCGAGCATTTTAGTGCTCGCTCATCTCTATTTCTGACAGTTCTGGTACCTTTGAGTGGGGTGCCTTTGGCTGTTGACTCTTGTACTACTCTGTGTAGAAACTGTATGGACCCAGGGTGATCTATGAGCTGCTTCCTTTGGGATACTCCTATGGCAGGAGGGGGGCACTCCCCTCACTGCGACATGTCTGCTCTTCTTCCAATTCTCAACTTCACAACTCACTATATCCTCCTCCAACCCCTCCCTTGGTAGGAAACAGGACAAACCCACGTCTGCCCAACAGGGGGAGAATGGAATGGTAAGTTCCATTCTATCTAAAGATTTTTTTCTGCCAGATACACTGCCACCTGCTGGTGAACCAGACACAGTGCATGAACATAAGAATCACATAGCAATATTATTCAGGAACAATATAAAAGGACCTGGAATAGATACACAGATGACGTTATTGGCTAGCCATTAGAGACAGTAGCAGCATGTAGGAATGCCCGCTCTGGGGTACTACAAGTGTATTTCCAAGTACTCGCTCCATTCACTTGAATGGAGCCAGTGCTTGTAATTACACTACATCACAGATACACAGGAGACATAGTGTAATGGAGGAAGCAGTGCTCACATGGAATGCCACCTCTTCTTCAAACAGCTGATTGGCGGGGGTGCTGGACCCCTGCCGATCTGATATTAATGACCTATTCTAAGGATAGTTCGTCAATTTAAAATCCCTGCACATCCCCTTTAAATAACAACTTTATATGAGCAGATTTTCTATCTTCAAAGCGTCTCCTGTTTAGTGTACTTTATTATTTTACACTTTATATTAGATTAGCACAGTGATGGTATAGTGATAGTTGTGACTGATCTGGTAAAGAAGAAGTTAAAATAAACCCTCGCTAGAAGATACACTGCTGCCCCCTGCTGGGGGAATACTCTTGTATCTTTTTTGTGAACTGTATGTGTCTAGAAAGACAAATATCTCTCCAACCTATTATTAACAACATCTTACACAGATTTTTAGAAAATTAGGCTTCACCTAATTCCCGTTCTTTATCCTGAATGCCTTATATGAGGTTGATTATGCGTGCTATGGGTCTTGCAGTCTGATAGTTCTGACATACACTCTGGTACAAGCAGGAAAGCTTGGTCATATATAAGGAATGCGTGGCAGTGGAAAAAATACAATAACCACTATTTACTGGGACCTCAGAAAAAGAGGAAGAAAAAAAATATGCACAGCATTTTCCATGTGCCACATGTACCTGCTTCCAGTAACCTAGTAGATCACATAACTCAGGCTACATAAAACATAGATCACGTAATAAAAAATTTGGCCCTTCCTGCTCTATAACATCCAGTCATATCTTTTGTATGACTGAAGACGACGCTTGTTCACACAAAGCCAACACCACAACTTAAACTGAGTTTTTAACATGTATTGATTGCTATGACCATGCCAATAGCTATCATTACAAATGATTTATATGTAGCAATCATGAAAATGTTTAGCATGCAGACCTATCCAACTAGTCGTCTAATACGGAAAATACAAATTTAGTGCAGATCCGTATACAACAGCATTCCCCAAAAATGTATACACTTAAATTTCATCATTCCAGAGACACCCTACTATCTTCTACTAGGCCATAGCTGAATGAGCATGATTATAAATGAGCAGCCCTGGCATAATAGCCTACATAAGAAACATTACAAATGCCTATGACACAGTTATCGTTAGAAATAAGAATATTAAAGGACATCTTTGAAGCTAGTCTTGCTTTATTTTCCTGATCTTGGTAGTGCCTGCGCTATGTGATGAAGAGAAAACAAAGAACTGATATATATATATATATATATAATACTATATTGATGGCAGCTTTGATACAGCCAGGTCCGGGCTGCAGTATCTGGAAAATGAAGAAATATCATCTACAAAGATGTGTACACATTTTTATAAGCATTAAAGGTGTTGGCCCATCATAGACAATGGGAGCATATTGCTAGGATATGCCCCCATTGTCCAATAGGTGCAGGTCCCATGTCTGGGACCAGCACCTACACCAAGAACAGAGCTGGAAAAGGTGCAGCCGCCCTCCATTCATTTCTATGGGGACGTCGAAAATAGCCAAGCAGTGGCTCGGCTATTTCTGCTGCCCCATAGAAATGAATAGGAGCGGTGGCTGCACAAGTACGGTACACTCCCATTCACTTGTATGGGGAGAGCTCTTGGCGGTGGCCGGACCCCGGGAAACAGGGGTCCTCCAGCCACCACTTTCCCTACTCCATTCTCGGCGTACGTGCAGGTCCCACAGGTGGGGCCTGCACTTATCAGACAATGGGGGCATATTCTAGCGATATGCCCCCATTGTCTATGATGGGCCAACCCCTTTAATGTCATTTACTTTTAAGAATTCATCTAAACACTTTTTAAAACTGTCCACTGTTCCTGCTGTGACCTCATCCTGAGATAGACTGTTCCACAGATTTACATTTCTTACAGTAAAGAAGGTTTGGCACTTCTGGAGACTGAACTTTTTCTTCTCCAGTCAGAGGCAGTGTCCCCTTGTCTTTTGATGGCATTTTACATGGAACAGTATCTAGACCATTATGAGTGATCATAATATGAAAAGTCTCATTTATCCTTTTTGGAGGTAAACTGCTTTGCTACAACTTACAAAAATGTTCAGAAACACCTTCAAATAATTCATCATTTCATTTCTATGGACAGTGTTTTTTGAGAGATTTTTATTTAATTAAAAGTCTAAAGTTGCATTTACACTGCACTGACAATTATTGGGAGGGAAGTATTCTTGCATTTACATGCAGGGATCTTATCCACAACAAATTCATTGTTTCTGGGCAGCAGATCGCTGTTCATATGTTTGATTGTTCATCGGGTGATCTGTGGCACCTTTACACAGGGCGATTATTGGGAATGAGTGTTCGTTTGTTTCCAATAATTGACTTAACAATTGGGCCTTGTAAATCAGCCTTAGGCTTCATTCACACGACCGTATTTTGTTTCCGTGTCCGTTCCGTTTTTTTTGCGGACCGTATGTGGAACCATTCATTTCAATGGGTCCGCAAAAAAAACGGAAGGTACTCCGTTTGCATTCCGTTTCCGTATGTCCGCATTTCCGTTCCGCAAAAAAGATAGAACATGTCCTATTCTTGTCCGTTGTGCTGACAAGGATAGGCATTGTTACAATGGATCCGCAAAAAAAACGGACACGGATGCCATACGGAACGTCATCCGTTTTTTTTGCGGATCCGCAATTTGCGGACCGCAAAACACATACGGTCGTGTGAATGAAGCCTTACGTGAAGTCCTAGCCTAAATGGAGAATTCCATCAGCTTGCTTAAAATGCATATAAGGCCAGCCAGTGCTCATTTGGATGACAAGTATCAGGCCCAATTCACATGTATGTTCAATTTGGTCTAGCATCCATGTGTTTTTTCTTGGTAGAAAAAGGGGAGGAAGCTGCTGCCTTACTCTTCTGGCAGTGGCTTATCTCCCTAAAAAATGCAACATTTTTTAGTCGGGAGGCTCCATACACACTAGATGGCTGCCAGGTACTTCTAAAATCAATGGGTTTGGCTGACAAACAACCAATATGTATGCAAACAAAACAATAGCTGATCTCAGGGAGAACAGCTACAAAAAACACCGTGGAGCCTCATTTAAGAGTCTCAACACAGCAATCCAAAGTGCAAAGCTTCCTGGGAAACAGTAATATGCAAAATAACCGTGGAGCCCCAGTTATGGGTCTACAACACAGTGAAAGCCAGATATCCCTTAAAGGAAGGAAAACCAAGCAAAGGGGTGTCCGCATTACAGAGATCACAAATCCACCATATTAAGTGACCCCCTATGTCAAGATCCAGCTCTTTTACAAGCTTTAAGGATGTGACAGCTGTTTCGGGGTGTTGCCACTCATCAGTGTGGCCATCTTAACATTTCTGATAACAGAGGACTTGTTCTAAACTAGAAAACATAGACCAAATAAGAAAATATTCTAGCAGGTCAAAGATTTTTTGGAGCTCTTTCATTCTTTAAGCCAGAGGTGGTTCAAGGTCACAGTTATCTTCTTAAATGTAAATATGACATATAATTGTGACTGGATTTCCCCTATATAAGGAGTCTAACCATAACTGACAAACTGACATTAATGTACGGCCACACATTTTGGAAGCCAAAACGAGGAATGAATTCATAAAAGAGAAGAAGTCATGTCTGGCCTTTATACTTTCTCTCCTTTTATGACCCATTCCTGATTTTGGCTTCCAAAACTGTATCAGTGTGTGGTCGTACCCTTAGTGTTTCTCAATGGGATCACCAACAAAAAGTCCAGAAGTTTTTTATTATTGCTACTTTCTTAGCAATTTTTACAAAAACATCATGTCTATAAGCTTAGTGGTTTAGTTTTCCTTTGAAATAAGTCTATAATTAATTCAGTATATGATGTATATTTACAGGTATTTGACTGTCATTTTTTGAATAATGAAGTACAGTACATCCACTATGGCTGCCCCATATTGGATGAAGATGAAGTCATGCTTCGACTTTACAGGTCAGTTTAAATCAATAAAATTAGATAAAATAAAAATGAATAATTAGAAATGATCACACTTTGAATGAATGTATCATATCAATGATGAATCTATGCAGTGTTGGGCTGACTTAGTTTGGGTCCACCAGAAAAAAATGATCCTGAGTAAAGATGAGCGAATCTATTCGTCGATTCGTTGATCGTATCGAATCTTGGAAATTTTCAGCTGCGAAGTGAATCTGAATATTAGGTGATTCGCTTCTTTAAGATTCAAAAATGTTCCTAAGGCTTTCTACGCATTCGCTACATACTTGTCCGATAAATTGTACGCTAATGCTACGTATAAGTTACTCTATATGCTGTTGCGTACGAATTCAAGTAATTATCGAACTTTTACTGTTAGTTCGTTATTCGTGCGCAAAAGCCCGGGAAGAAAGCAGTCACCTGACCTAGTGGGCAGGGCTTGCTCTGATTGGCTCAGGCTCGGTAAGCCAGTGACGCATCACTTCTGCTGCGACTGCTGAGACGAAGCACTGTTTGTGAAGTTCTGAGACACTGAGACCTATGTTGTTGAAATTGGGGTGTAATTGTTCAGGAATCCATATTACACATCAGGGATACTGCAGGGCAAGTGCAGGGCCAGTACAGGGCTAGTAATTAATCAGGCAGGGAGAGAGAGATAGGGAGAGAGACAGGGACAAAGACAAAGACCAGCTGCAGGGCCATAGAGTGAAGTGAAAAATGTCTGGAATGGATAAGCAAAAGAGGTCCAATTCCAGCCAGACCTCAAGCTCTAAAAAAAAGGTGGCACAGGGCAGCAGTGCCAAAGGACCAGTAGCCGGAGCTTCTACTTGTAGTATTTGCAATAATTGGCCGGTGTTCCACCGGGCTAACCCACCAAGGCGAAAAATTGTAGTGGAGAAGAAAGTGGATGACATAGTGGCGTGGATGGCACGCTCATCTCAGTCTCAGCCGGATGATCTGCTGTCATCTGCTGATACAGTATCCATATGTAGCCAGGGGTCAGACTCAGAGCGTTCCTCCTGCTCCACCATTCCTCTCCAGCAAAGCCCGTCATTTTCGTACACAAGAAGTTGCGTACCTTTTAAAACTGAACGTTCATTATTAGTGCGCGAATGTTCGCTAAAAGACACATAATAACTTATATTTTGTACGCAGATTCAACAAATATATTCGTCGAATATACGAATCTTATGAAAGTTCGGCAAATAAAATTTTGAATGATTCGCTCATCTCTAATCCTGAGTAGAAATGAGCGAATCATTCAAAATTTGCTTCGCCGAATTTCTGACAAAATTCGTATTTAAACAAACTTATTAGTCGAATCTACTTTTTTAAAAAATGTTGTTTTGCTGCGAACATTCCTGCCCAAATTACGTATGTACAGTCAGTGTAGTTAAAAGTACGCAATGCGTAAGTATTAGCGTACAAAAGTGTGTACGAATCCTTAGCGTACTATTGACGCGCGAATGCATCATACGCACGAGGCAAGGCCGCGGCGTTCAGTCTCTAGAGGCAGTCCATATGAACTAGAAAATAAGGTGCTTACTGCTGCTAGCTATCAATAAGTGAATAATTTACTAAAAACACCGTACAATAAGTGCATAATAGGACACATTGCAGTACCAGAAAAAGAATACACACAATGGGCTAAAGTGCTGAACCATTAAAAACAGTGTAGCTAAAATACAGCAAAGACATAAGTATGCAAACATTTTAGTGCAATCAATTTCACATTTGCAAGCATAAAAGGCTCAGATATACTTTTGAGTCTCTCCTTATGGCTCCTAGTTGGCAATGATAAACACTGTATCTGGAACACATATTCCAAAATTCACGTGAGGTAAAATTGTAATCCAAACAGGTAATGTGTAATCCACATGGATAATAGAGAATAGCAGCAAATAGAGAACCCTTTTTGCAAAGGGGGCTCCAAATAACCTGAGAAGGGGGTTAAAAAAGAAAATAGGCGCGCTTTAGGCGCAACTGGGACTTTTCTGCAGAATGGGGGGAGTCCTGAACAGACATGCCCATCTGGTGAGAGCTCAAACGGGGGCAACACGAATAAACAAAACAACTGCCACTAGCATCTCACCCGTCAGGTGCAGTCCCATGGTGTGGCTCCATAGGTCCTCCTGCAGTGTCCTTGACACTGCCAGTAGTTAGGGTCCTCAGATGAGGGACCTGAAAGTCCTCCTCGCTTCGAGCTGCTGCTGAGCTCATCAGAGGACGCTCCTGCCTCTTGTAGGCCATGCTCGCTGGGTGGTGGAACTCCAGTTCCTCTTCCTCCTGAAAGTTGGACTTGACCAGGGTCTGGGTGGTCGGTGACGCTGGCGAGCGCTGCAAGGCCATTATCGCTTTCCGATCCTCCTGCCGGGACCAGCAGGGGTAAGGACTTCCGGGCTGCCAGCCAGGAGGAACGAGACCCAGCTTCCTCGGCTGCTGCTGGCTTACATCTTCCATGGCAGCTTGGTATTGGTGGATGACCCGTGGAGTTGGAAGGTGAACGATAATGTGGTCAGCTGACCCAGCTGTAAGGACTGTGGTGGTGGTGCTGGCAGTCCAGGAATCAGAGGCTCCAGCTGAGGCTGTGGCTTTTCCCTGAACCGGAGGACGCCATCTGGGAACTCCTGCAGGCAGCGCAAGCGTCCTGGACCTGGTGGTTCATCTGGCCACACTTCTGGTTCCGTTGTAGACACCAGAGGCTTTGAAAGGAGGGTAACCCCGATCGCAAATGGGCCTTTCAGGGACGCCATCGGGGTGTAGTCCACCTGATCCCCACGTACAGGCTATGACGATGTTGTGGCAGATACGGCCATTTTCACCGACCTGCATCCCACAAAATACTCCTTTCCATCCTCGTCATCCTGCAGGAAGCCAGACCCTCTCCCAACAGAAAACCAAAGCACAGTTCCCTTTCAGTGTTCCAATGAAGGATCTCCCGGCCTAGGGTGGTCGAGTACCTGGATGACCCAGTCCTCCACTGCGGTTTTATAGTCCCAGAGGGTCTGTGCATGGGCCGTCACAGATGGATGGAACAATTGGGTTTCTGGTGTATGGAAAGGGTGGATTTCCTTCCTGGCGTGGGCAAAATGACGCCCCCAGCCGCCTCCGCCGCACGAGCCACAGCAGACGCTCCAGCGCACGAGCCACAGCAGACGTTCCAGCCGCACGAGCCACATCAGACGTTCCAGCCGCACGAGCCACATCAGACCGGTTCCAGCCGCACGAGCCACAGCAGATGTTCCAGCCGCACGAGCCACAGCAGATGTTCCAGCCGCACGAGGCCACATCAGACGTCCAGCCGACCGAGCCACATCAGACGTTCCAGCCGCACGAGCCACATCAGACGTTCCAGCCGCACGAGCCACATCAGATGTTCCAGCCGCACGAGCCACAGCAGATGTTCCAGCCGACGAGCCAAAGCAGCGACGTTCCAGCCGCACGAGCCAAAGCACGACGACGTTCCAGCCCCGCACGATGCCCCAAAGCAGACGACGTTCCAGCCGCACGAGCCACAGCAGACGTTCCAGCCGGCACGAGCCACAGCAGACGTTCCAGCCGCCTCACGAGTCGTAGCAACAGCAACCTCAGCAGGTGGTAAGGAAGACACAAGCACTGAAGCTGGGTTTCTCTGGCAGAGTTGTGACACCCTGATGCCTGATGGTGGTGGTGCTGGCAGTCCAGGAATCAGAGGCTCCAGCTGAGGCTGTGGCTTTTCCCTGAACCGGAGGACGCCATCTGGGAACTCCTGCAGGCAGCGCAAGCGTCCTGGACCTGGTGGTTCATCTGGCCACACTTCTGGTTCCATTGTAGGCACCAGAGGCTTTGAAAGGAGGGTAACCCCGATCGCAAATGGGCCTTTCAGGGACGCCATCGGGGTGTAGTCCACCTGATCCCCCACGTACAGGCTATGACGATGTTGTGGCAGATACGGCCATTTCACCGACCTTGCATCCCACAAAATTCTCCTTTCCATCCTCGTCATCCTGCAGGAAGCCAGACCCTCTCCCAACAGAAAACCAAAGCACAGTTCCCTTTCAGTGTTCCAATGAAGGATCTCCCGGCCTAGGGTGGTCGAGTACCTGGATGACCCAGTCCTCCACTGCGGTTTTTATAGTCCCAGAGGGTCTGTGCATGGGCCGTCACAGATGGTGGAACAATTGGGTTCTGTGGTGTATGGAAAGGGTGGATTTCCTCCTGGGTGGCAAAATGGACGCCCCAGCCGCCTCCGCCGCACGAGCCACAGCAGACGCTCCAGCCGCACGAGCCACATCAGACATTCCAGCCGCACGAGCCACATCAGACGTTCACTGCCGCACGAGCCACATCAGACGTTCCAGCGACCGAGCCACATCAGACGTTCCAGCCGCACGAGCCACATCAGACGTTCCAGCCGCACGAGCCACAGCAGATGTTCCAGCCGCACGAGCAAAGCAGATGACGTTCCAGCCGCACGAGCCAAAGCAGACGACGTTCCAGCCGCACGAGCCAAAGCAGGACGACGTTCCAGCCGCACGAGCCAAAGCAGACGACGTTCCAGCTGCACGAGCCCAAAGCAGACGACGTTCCAGCCGCACGAGCCACAGCAGACGTTCCAGCCCGCACGAGCCACAGCAGACGTCCCAGCCGCACGAGCCACAGCAGACGTTCCAGCCGCCTCACGAGTCGTAGCAACAGCAACCTCAGCAGGTGGTAAGGAAGACACAAGCACTGAAGCTGGGTTTCTCTGGCAGAATTGTGACACCCTGATGTCTGGAGAGGGCGGTGGTTCAGGGAACTCGTCCCCAAAATACATTTCATTCCAATTTGGGGCAGCTGTTTTTTTAGCCATGATGCTTGCCTCTTGCTCTGAGGTCAGTGCTGGTCTAAACTGGTTCAGACTTCCGAGGAGGCTGGAGTACTGAGGGAAGAGTCTTCCCTCCCTATACGTGCAAAATCATTAGATCCCGGTGGGCCGGCTGGTTTTTTTCCAGTTCTGAGGGGGGCGTATCTTCACTTTCCCACTCTTGCTTGGGCGTATTGTCATTGTCCCGCCTCACGCAGAATGCGTACGTTTCTTACGTTTCATACGTATCGTATGTATAGTTAGTGTGTTAAATTTTGCGAAGATTTACGAATAATACAAAGCAAATCCAAAGAAATTCGGATTCGCTTCGCAGCTGAAAATTTCCAAGATTCAATACAAATCTACAAAGCGGCAAATAGATTCGCTCATCT
This sequence comes from Rhinella marina, assembly GCA_900303285.1. NCBI lineage: Eukaryota > Metazoa > Chordata > Amphibia > Anura > Bufonidae > Rhinella > Rhinella marina. The sequence continues at coordinate 272 of ONZH01013973.1, read as the reverse complement.
CTAATCCTGAGGCCCTACCATACGAGTATACAGAAAGAATGCATGCCAGCTTTAATTGTATTATCAGCTATGCTGTTATCAATACACACGAGCTATATTAGTAATACACATGAATAGGTAATTTGTCAGTAACTCCCAAAAAGTTGATAAACCCCTTGCCACTGGCAGACATAACATCAGAACCTGGCACCACCAAAGGATAGTGATATAAGTCAGCCAGTCTGAACTTAGGTCTATGTTACACTTATCTGCCATCCTGGGGTACTTCAAAG
>ONZH01013972.1:0-70490 GCA_900303285.1 Rhinella marina | reverse complement strand
ATCTGAGGTCTGATGGGGGCACAATACGCTGATCTGAGGTCTGATGGGGCACAATACGCTGATCTGAGGTCTGATGGGGCACAAATAACTGATCTGAGGTCTGATGGGGGCACAATACACGCTGATCTGAGGTCTGATGGGGGCACATTCTGCTGATCTGAGGTCTGATGGGGCACAGTATGCTGATGATGAGGTCTGATGGGGGCACATTCTGCTGATCTGATGAGGTCTGATGGGGCACAATACGCTGATCTGAGGTCTGATGGGGCACAATACGCTGATCTGAGGTCTGATGGGGCACAGTAGGCTGATGTGAGGTCTGATGGGGGCACATACTGCTGATCTGAGGTCTGATGGGGGCACAATATGCTGATCTGAGGTCTGAATGGGGCACAATACGCTGATCTGAGGTCTGATGGGGCACGCTAGGCTGATCTGAGGTCTGATGGGGGCACATTCTACGCTGATCTGAGGTCTGATGGGGCACATGCTGATCTGAGGTGATACAGTAGGCTGATGTGAGGACTAATGGGGGCACATTCTGCTTATCTGAGGTCTGATGGGGCACAGTGGCTGATCTGAGGTCTGATGGGGGCACAGGTAGGCTGATTGAGGTCTGATGGGGGGCACAATACGCTGATCTGAGGTCTGATGGGGGATACGCTGATCTGAGGTCTGATGGGGCACAATACGCTGATCTGAGGTCTGATGGGGGCACAGTTGGGTGAAGTCAGGACTGATGGGGGCACATTCTGCTGATCTGAGGTCTGATGGGTACAATACGCTGATCTGAGGTCTGATGGGGCACAATACGCTGATCTGAGGTCTGATGGGGCACAGTAGGCTGATGTGAGGTCTGATGGGGCACAATACGCTGATCTGAGGTCTGATGGGGGCTCAATACACTGATCTGAGGTCTGATGGAGGCACAATACGCTGATCTGAGGTCTGATGGGGGCACAGTAGGGTGATATGAGGACTGATGGGGGCACATTCTGCTGATCTGAGGTCTGACGGGGGTACAATATGCTGATCTGAGGTCTGATGGGACACATTAGGCTGATGTGAGGTCTGATGGGGGCTCATTCTGCTGATCTGAGGTCTGATGGGGGCACAATATGCTGATCTGAGGTCTGATGGGGCACAATACACTGATCTGAGGTCTGATGGGGGCACACTAGGCTGATCTGAGGTCTGATGGGGGCACATTCTGCTGATCTGAGGTCTGATGGGGGCACAATAGGCTGATGTGAGGACTAATGGGGACACATTCTGCTGATCTGAGGTCTGATGGGGGCACAGTGGGCTGATCTGAGGTCTGATGGGGGCACAGTAGGCTGATGTGAGGTCTGATGGGGGCACAATACGCTGATCTGAGGTCTGATGGGGCACAATACGCTGATCTGAGGTCTGATGGGCAGGGGCGTTGCTAGGGTCTCAAAAGATCCGGGGCCCAAGCCCCAGTGCATATGGCTTAATGCATACGTCGACCGACTGCCCCCACCTTCCGCAGCAGCACATACCTCTGACATCCAGGGCCTCCAGGTGACGTCTCCTCTGATGAAGATCTTCTCTGTCATCATCTTCTCCATTTGGTCCGGACAACTTCTCTCAGCCGCCTCTTCTCGGCAGAGTGTGACAACGGACATCTTAGCTTCCTCACATTTCTATCATCCCCCAACCTGGAGTCCCCACAGTGTTATCCTGCTGCTCGCTGTGCCCCCCAAAACCTCCAAATACTATCCTGAAGAAAAAGCAGTGCTCCTGGTCATGGTCATAGTATTTCCCTTCTACACTGACCCCAGTACTGATAATGCTCCCCAAGAGTGTCCCCATTAGTAGAAGAACCCTTCAGTATTAATAATGCCTTCACACAGCCCACAGTAGAAATAAGACCCCCCTAGTGTTCCCCCAGTGGTAATAAAGCGCTCTACAGCGCCCTTAGTAGTAATAAGCCCCCCATAGTGCTCTTAGTAGAAATAAGGAGGATCTATAAGTCCCTCCTATAGAGACCCCAGTAGTAATAAGAACGCCTATAATGTACCCTGGATTTAAAATTCCCCCACAGTGCCCCCAGTATTTATACTGCCCCTACTGTTATAATGCTCACCCTGAAGTGCCCTCAGTATGTATACTGCCCCTACTGTTATAATGCTCACCCTGTAGTGCCGCCAGTATTTATATTTATATCAGCCACTCCTCTTATAATGCTCCAGTACTGATATAACCTCCAGAGACATTACAACATATGTGACATATCAGCCACTTCTCTTATAACACTCCAGTACTGATATAACCTCCAGAGACATTACAACATATGTGACATATCAGCCACTCCTCTTATAACGCTCCAGTACTGATATAACCTCCAGAGACATTACATCATATGTGACTGATATCAGCCGCTCCTCTTACAACACTCCAGAACTGATATAACTTCCAGAGACATTACACCATATGTGACATATCAGCCACTCCTCTTATAATGCTCCAGCACTGATATAACCTCCAGAGACATTACATCATATGTGACTGATATCAGCCACTCCTCTTATAACGCTCCAGTTCTGATATAACCTCCAGAAACATTACCTCATATGTGACTGATATCCGTCGCTCCTCTTATAACGCTCCAGTACTGATATAACCTCCAGAGACATTACATCATATGTGACTGATATCAGCCGCTCCTCTTATAACGCTCCAGTGCTGATATAACCTCCAGAGATATTACATCATATGGGGGGGATGAGGGGCTGGGAAATTTTGGAATAATTCATAATATGTAACCTGCAGTCCTATGTAATACCACAGAGGAACTGTCTGAGTACAAATAACGTAATAGATGTTATCTGCAGCCCTATGTAACATCGCAGATAACAGTGCTAAATCTCACAGTACAGATAATGTAGTAGATCTTACCTGCAGTCCTATGAAACACCACAGATAACACAGTGATCACTCTTTGAGTACAGACAGTGATGCTCAACCTGTGGCCCTACAGCTGTTGTAAAACTACAACTCCCACCATGCCCTTCTGTAGGCTGATAGCTGCAGGCTGGCTGGGAATTATGGTAGTTGTAGTTTTGCAACAGCTGGAGGGCCGCAGGTTGAGCATGCCTGAGTACAGATAATGTAGTAGATGTTACCTGCAGTCCTATGTAACATCACAGATAACATTCATAACTCTGAGTACAAAAAATGCAGTAGATGTTATCTGCAGTCCTATGCAACACGACAGATAACACAATGATCACTCTCTGAGTACAGATAATGTAGTAGATGTCACCTGCAGTCCTATGTAACACCACAGATAACACAGTGATCACTCTTTGAGTACAGATAATGTAGTAGATTGGTGTGAAGCCCCGGAATTCAGAACACACAGTGTGGGCCAAATTCTATATCCACCTCTCCCCCCCCAAAAAACAGAATACAGAGCACATACCTCATCCATCCAGTGACGTCTCCTGTGATCTACTCTATCCTTAGCGTCTTCATTCGGAGATGGGACCGCCATAATACCTTCTTTCAGCCGCGTCTCGTATGTGCATGTTTCACAGAAAAATGTTTAGATTCCTCACTTCATCCTCAGATAACAGACGTCACCCGCCCCCTTAGTGCCCATAAGTATATTGCCCTCTGTATAATTATAATATATAATCCCCTCTGTATTATAGCAATAATTATGCCCCCCTTCAGCCCCTCCAACATACAGTCCCATGTAAGATACATCACTCCCCGGCCTTCAGCTCCTCCAGCATAAAGGCTACTTTCACACCTGCGTCAGCAGGATCCGTTTGTGAGATCCGTCCCAGGGTCTCACAAACGGTCCTGAACTGATTAGTTTTCCCCTAATGTATTCTGAATGGATAAGGATCCGTTCAGAATGCATCAGTTTGCCTCCGTTCTGTCTCCATTCCGCTCTGCAGGCAGCGTTTTGGTGTCCGCTTGACTGAGCCGAATGGAGACGGATCCGTCTTGACTCCAATGCAAGTCAATGGGAGCGGATCCGTTTACTCATGCACAATAGTAAACTGATCCGTTCCCTATGTAACTTTGAATGGAGATCAGAACGGATCTGTTTTGCCTATGTAAAAGATAGGCGAAATGGATCAGTGCTGAACGGATGCAGACGAATGCATTATTGGAACGGATCCGTTTGTAAGCGCCTGTACAGATCTGACAAACGGATCCGTTCAATGCTGGTGTGAAAGTAGCCTAAGATACATCACTCTCTTGCCTTCAGCCCCTCCACCACACAGTCCCATGTAAAATGCATCACTCCCCCTGCCTTCAGCCCCTCCAGCATACAGTCCCATGTAAAATGCATCACTCCCCCTGCCTTCAGCCCTTCTTGCAAACAGTCCCATGTAAAATATCACCTCACCTCCCTTTAGCCCCTCCAGCATACAGTCCCATGTAAATATCACCCCCCGACCCCTCTAACATGCAGTCTCCAGTAAAAGCATTATTCCTCCTCCAGTCAGCAAAACGCCCCCAAGTAAAAATAACATAATTCTTCTCCATATACTGACCTGCAGCTTCAGCTCCTCTCTCCAACATCCTTTTTGCACAACCTGCAGAAAATCTCGAGGCTCCACCCCCTGGATGACGAGATTCCGCCCCCTGTCCTGACATCACACCTACCAGGAGCAACTACATTCTAGCCACTACGATCGTTCTACTGCCTCATAGGCTTCAGGCCACTACCCTGAAGCCTATGAGGAAGAACAGAGGGGACGAAAGCCATAGGCTCCCTTGGCCCTCATGCACATGCTTGCTGCCTGGCGCCCCCTGCAAGTTTGCTCCCGGGGCAACGGCCCCCATGGCCCCCCCACGCTACGCCACTGCCAGACAGTACATTCGGGGCCTGGGACATAACATCCGGGGCCCAGGCCCCGAATGTTTTAGCCTAACGACGCCCTTGCTGATGGGGTCACAATACGCTGATCTGAGGTCTGATGGGGGCACAGTAGGGTGATGTGAGGTCTGATGGGGGCACAATGTGCTGATCTGAGGTCTGATGGGGGCACAATACACTCATCTGAGGTCTGATGGGGGCACAATACGCTGATCTGAGGTCTGATGGAGGCACAATATGCTGATCTGAGGTCTGATGGGGGCACAGTAAGGTGATGTCAGGACTGATGGGGGCACATTCTGCTGATCTGAGGTCTGATGGGGGTACAATACGCTGATCTGAGGTCTGATGGGGCACAATACGCTGATCTGAGGTCTGATGGGGCACAGTAGGCTGATGTGAGGTCTGATGGGGGCACAATACGCTGATCTGAGGTCTGATGGGGGCTCAATACACTGATCTGAGGTCTGATGGGGCACAGTTTGCTGATCTGAGGTCTGATGGGGGCACATTCTGCTGATCTGAGGTCTGATGGGGGCACAATACGCTGATCTGAGGTCTGATGGAGGCACAATACGCTGATCTGAGGTCTGATGGGGGCACAATACGCTGATCTGAGGTCTGATGGAGGCACAATACGCTGATCTGAGGTCTGACGGGGGTACAATACTCTGATCTGAGGTCTGATGGGGCACAGTAGGCTGATGTGAGGTCTGATGGGGGCTCATTCTGCTGATCTGATGTCTGATGGGGGCACAATACGCTGATCTGAGGTCTGATGGGGTCACAATATGCTGATCTGAGGTCTGATGGGGGCACAGTAGGGTGATGTCAGGACTGATGGGGGCACATTCTGCTGATCTGAGGTCTGATGGGGTACAATACGCTGATCTGAGGTCTGATGGGGCACAATACGCTGATCTGAGGTCTGATGGGGCACAGTAGGTTGATGTTCGGTCTGATGGGGGCACAATACGCTGATCTGAGGTCTGATGGGGGCTCAATACACTGATCTGAGGTCTGATGGGGCACAATACGCTGATCTGAGGTCTGATGGGGGCACAATATGCTGATCTGAGGTCTGATGGGGGCACATTCTGCTGATCTGAGGTCTGATGGGGGCACAATACGCTGATCTGAGGTCTGATGGGGGCACAATACGCTGGTCTGAGGTCTGATGGGGGCACAATACGCTGATCTGAGGTCTGATGGAGGCACAATACGCTGATCTGAGGTCTGACGGGGGTACAATACTCTGATCTGAGGACTGATGGGGCACAGTAGGCTGATGTGAGGTCTGATGGGGGCTCATTCTGCTGATCTGAGGTCTGATGGGGGCACAGTACGCTGATCTGAGGTCTGATGGGGTCACAATACACTGATCTGAGGTCTGATGGGGGCACAGTAGGGTGATGTGAGGTCTGATGGGGGCACAATGCGCTGATCTGTTGTCTGATGGGGGCACAATACGCTCATCTGAGGTCTGATGGGGGCACAATACGCTCATCTGAGGTCTGATGGAGGCACAATACGCTGATTTGAGGTCTGATGGGGGCACAGTAGGGTGATGTCAGGACTGATGGGGGCACATTCTGCTGATCTGAGGTCTGATGGGGGTACAATACGCTGATCTGAGGTCTGATGGGGCACAATACGCTGATCTGAGGTCTGATGGGGCACAGTAGGTTGATGTTCGGTCTGATGGGGGCACAATACGCTGATCTGAGGTCTGATGGGGGCTCAATACACTGATCTGAGGTCTGATGGGGCACAATACGCTGATCTGAGGTTTGATGGGGGCACAATATGCTGATCTGAGGTCTGATGGGGGCACATTCTGCTGATCTGAGGTCTGATGGGGGCACAATACGCTGGTCTGAGGTCTGATGGAGGCACAATACGCTGATCTGAGGTCTGATGGGGGCACAGTAGGGTGATGTGAGGACTGATGGGGGCACATTCTGCTGATCTGAGGTCTGACGGGGGTACAATACTCTGATCTGAGGTCTGATGGGGCACAGTAGGCTGATGTGAGGTCTGATGGGGGCTCATTTTGCTGATCTGAGGTCTGATGGGGGTACAATATGCTGATCTGAGGTCTGATGGGGACACAATAGGCTGATGTGAGGACTAATGGGGGCACATTCTGCTGATCTGAGGTCTGATGGGGGCACAATATGCTGATCTGAGGTCTGATGGGGCACAGTAGGCTGATGTGAGGTCTGATGGGGGGCACATTCTGCTGATCTGAGGTCTGATGGGGGCACAATACGCTGATCTGAGGTCTGATGGGTGCACAGTAGGCTGATGTGAGGACTAATAGGGGCACATTCTGCTGATCTGAGGTTTGATGGGGGTACAATACGCTGATCTGAGGTCTGATGGGGGCACAATACGCTGATCTGAGGTCTGATAGGGGCACAGTAGGGTGATGTGAGGTCTGTTGGGGGCACAATACGCTGATTTGAGGTCTGATGGGGGCACAATACGCTGATCTGAGGTCTGATGGGGCACAATACGCTGATCTGAGGTCTGATGGAGGCACAATACGCTGATCTGAGGTCTGATCGAGGCACAATACGCTGATCTGAGGTCTGATGGGGCACAATACGCTGATCTGAGGTCTGATGGGGGCACAGTAGGGTGATGTGAGGTCTGATGGGGGCACAATACGCTAATCTGAGGTCTGATGGGGGCACAATACGCTGATCTGAGGTCTGATGGAGGCACAATACGAAGATCTGAGGTCTGATGGGGGCACAGTAGGGTGATTTGAGGACTGATGGGGGCACATTCTGCTGATCTGAGGTCTGATGGGGGTACAATACTCCTATGGCTTTATCTGGCTTTCATTGCAAGGGAGCCACCAGGCCACCACATCTCCGAGAAGTACCAGTATGGTTAGCTGCTGACCCACTGGGGTCAGAGGCACTGATGTCAAGCACTGAGAGATCAGTAAATACATGTAGTCAGGAAACAGGCAGAAGCCGGTATATAGACAATTGGATTATAGGTCTTTTGCAGGACCTATCAAAGAAGCGAAACATAAAGGAATCTAAAGGATTGCTCAGACACGGGGTAGAACAAACAGCCTAGAATACATTGGAGGGCTGATGAGCACACAGAGCAAAAGGGGAATTAATCCTTGCAGTAATGCAGAGAGAGGTTCAATGAATATATGCACAAAGAGAGATCTAGCAGCCAGGCTGCAGCATGGGACACAGGGATCTGGTGGTCGGCCCCAGGCAGAAGCAGGTGAGTGATGTGGCTCCTGTGCCTGCCCTGGACAGCGGGTTGACAGCAGACATGGAGTGTCTGCATGACAAGACCTTTCACTTTGTGATCCGTTGCTTCCTTCTGGAGAAAACATAACATATGCAAATGAGCATTTAAGTGCACTGAGGGGGGATCAAGCCACTCTGAGCACCCTTGTGCCTCCTGTTTCCTGTTGCCAGACCCTCTTTGTCCATTTTGATTAACAAGGAAAGATGGCAATGCAGGAACCAGACCCTGTTGATCAGAAGGAAAGGGAATGGCTGGAAGAGGAAGGAGAGGAGCAAGGATGCACACAGCGGCCTAGGCCAACCCTCTTGTTAACTTTGTATTTGCTTGTCAATTAAAAGTACTTTTTCTCCACAATGAAGCTACAGATCGCTAACTGAAATGTATCATTCCATTCATCTCCTCTAGTCCTTACAAGCCATTGTGCCTGGTTTAACAGTGAATTTCCTGGTGACAGAATCTCTTTAATTTGTATTGTATTATATGGAGAGATCAGAAATAATACATACAGTACATAGTATGGACAGAACAAAGATATGATATCTATGTAATAATATTAATTATCACAACATTTCAGTTAAATATTCTTATAATCTGCTAATACAGGGTCCGCAAACCTTTTTTTGTATGGTGTGCCAATTAAAAAAAAATCAGTTCTGAAATTCTCAGTGTGGTGTGCAATATGGGACAGTTATACAGCTTTGAGGGGCTAATATATGGTGGATCATTATGTGGGGACCCTCCAACAAGCATACACTTACAGTGATTGGGGAGAGCAGCCTTTACTCATTTTAACTGACTGAAGACTGCCCTCCCCCCACCGTTGTCCCCCATACATTAATCACCCCCCAGAGTAATAACAATCAGAGCTTACCCTTTCTTACCCTTTCATGTCACATCCAGATCTCACCCCCCCCACACATAGAGTAATCACATTCAGGCTCACCATCCCCACCCCTCAAAGTAGCCACAAAGCTTGCTCCCCATCATGCCCACACCCCTGCAGCAATTAGGCTCATCATCTACCCATCCCTGCAGCAATCACATGCAGGATCACCATCCAGTCAACTACCCAAAATTAGTCAGAAAGCTTGCTACCCATCACAACTCTCTTCCCATCCCCTCAGCAATCACTTTCAGGCTCATCTATTCCGTCCATGCCCCAAAGTAGTCAGAAAGTTGGTCCCACATCATAACCTACCTTTCCTATTCCTCTTTACGCATCCCACAATCACATTGAGGCTGACCACCCTCCATCCACCCCCAAACATGTTCCCCATCATCAACTCAGGCAATCACATGCAGGCTCACCATTCCAACAAAGGTAGAGGGGGGCTTGATTCCCATCATCTCCCGATCCCCGTCTGCAATGAAGGCTCACACCCTCAAGCTCATCATCTGCCTTCCACCCCCATAGCCCAGCCCATTACACGCTTTTCTTAATCTGTGGCATTCTGGAGGCAGATGAGGAGCAGTGCAGTGGTGGACAAGGAGAAATGGAGCGATGTAGGCAGGCAGCCAGCCAGTGACGTAGTAGAATCCCACTCTTTGCAATAGCTTCTCTTTGGCATTAGTGGCAGGAGTCGGGAGAGACGGGCCTAGCAGATGCACCTTACGCGGCACGTCTGAAGGTTTTTTTATGTACAGTTAGTATATTATGCAAATTTAAGGGGGGGCATTGCTGGATTCGAGACCCCCCAAAGGATATGAGACCCCCTATCTCCGTACTCTGCAGTGATCACAATAGAGGCTAATAACACTATAGACATCATTGCAGGTTTCCTCCAGAGCTTGCTGATAATTAGATGGATAGATAGATAGATAGATAGATAGATAGATAGATAGATAGATAGATAGATATATGCACCAGAAAAAAGTAGAATTAGGGGCGGCACTATCAAAGACAACAAGTAAGCGGAGTGCCAGCGGTTGGACGCATACAAACATCCATAAAGCTTGAGAATGGTCCCAGTAAGAGGACTGAAACGTCACTGCTTGGGTGAATAAAAGGACACACAATTTTTCACCTATTGGATGTGCTGCAGTTTTTTTCTTTTTTCTAGATAGATAGAGATAGATAGATAGATAGATAGATAGATAGATAGATAGATAGATAGATAGATAGATAGAAGAAGATTAATGTATAATAAACAAGCATCTTAGCGGCAGTCTATGAAAATCCAATGTACAAGAAGCTGATCGTCTGCTTCTTTCTGGCAACCTGTAAAAATGTCTTGTCATGGGGATTATTACTTCACTGTTAGCCTATGATATTTTGACAGAAATAACAACAGAGTTTATGGAGATCATATATTTAAAAATGGCAAATGATTGCGTATTTTATTTCCTTCCAGATTTATCCTCTTATCATAAAATAAGTATTTCTGTAGGTTTTAAAAATACAGTGGTCATCCATCCATATTGGTATCAATTAAACTTCTGTCATTTGCTCATTACAGTATGAAAGCCACATTATTGCCTGTGAACCGTAAACTATGTTTTAGAATGTGAGATAGTTTAGATTTTCATTTAGAGGTCGTAAAACTGTTCACTAAAGTTATGTTGGGGGAAAAAAGATCGAAAGTGCTAAACCAACCTGCAGAATATAAAATCCTTTCATATCGTTTTTATGACAAGAAACATGAGTCCTAAAGGTTTAATGTTACCTTGCTTTTATAGAAGGGTTTTTAATTCCTGATTCCGGTTATGGTTTGGCAAATGAACTGTGACATTAAAAAGCTTCAGGATGTACAGACCCCAGGAGCTTTATAATGTCGCATTCCTTCATATCATACACACTGCCACAATGCTCCTTTAACAAGTACCTATATACTACATACCGCATAAGTGGTCAGCAAGGGGTGAATGAGTGCTCAGCCTCTAATCTCACTGTGAAATATGCCAACAACATGAATTTAATGGTATGTCCATCTTTAACTTAATTTTAGAGTTTATAGATGAATATTTATAAAAAGTTGAGTCCATTGGTAAATACTTTGTATTAGTTAAATTGTAACAGTCTGTATTTCTGAGCAGCATGCATACTTCTGATGGTTGCCAATGGAAACAGTCAACAAGTTTGTTGACAGACACTCCCCTGACATTACAACTGATCTGCTATAATTCAGGGGGTCAAGTAGTATTAACTTCTAGAGATTGCTGTACAGCATTCTGAAGACCACACTAAAGTTATAGGATATTTGAACCATAATGCATAACCCAGACCTGGGTTACTACTATTGTAAGTGGTTTGTAATGCTATGTAATGTAAGGTAATGATATACACTTTTGGTGTACACTTTAATGGGGTACTGTTGACAGTGTTTGCCAACAGGAATGGGACTTACCATTCCACCCTCTTGTTAGGAGTGGGCTGATCTGACTTCCTGCCAAGGGAGGGATTAGAGCTAGTTAGAGTTAGACTTATAGTAGTGAATGCGGGGTTAGGGAGTATACAATCAATCTCCTGCTCCTCCAGACCATGTGGATCACAGAGGTGTCTCATCTAGGAGGACAACACTGCACCAGAGAGACTGCAGGGTACTAGGCTATAGACCATTTGTAAACTATGGTGTATGTGTGCCAGCAGTGTGATCAAGCAATCAAGACTCTCCTGCAAGGTGGGGGGAAGCACATTAAGACACCATTACTGAAGTTCAGAACAGGAATAGATAGAACCCTGCATCATATAGTGGACACCTACAGCTACAGGTGCCAGAGTAAAATTGTAGGGAAGGGGATCCAGAGAAAGACATTGTCAGATAGCAAACATCTGAGTATTATCTTCTGCCACATTGACAGCCATTATACCCCATTTTCTGGGAGGAGAGAACTTTTCTTTGCAGTTAGTAAAGAAAGACATTCTTTGTTCTAAAATTTCTGCCAGGTTCCTTCAATTCACATCCTCTTTTTTCACTGCACCGAACCCCAGGGAGTGACGACCCGAGGTTGGATACCGTGGCACAGCAACATGTCATCCGGACCACTACCACTCATATCCTAAGCACCAGCTCAAAAGGGGCTCGGTTTAATGGACCGTCATTCATTTCAATTGCATAGCATAAATATTTAAAGGGGTTATCCCTTCACTAATGTAAAAAATGAAAATCAGACATCATATAGTATATGATAATCTCTTTCTAACAAAGCTAGAACCAGCCCCGTACCTCACACAGATCAAGTGCTCTCCCATTCATTGCTATATTAAATTTATTTTACGCTGGTAGCTCAGCAGGCATGTTTTTAGTCATGGGGTTTGTCCTTTTGCTACAGTTGATGGCAGTTGAAGGATGGAAGAGAGAATTTGCATCCTTGTCAGTGAGATGAGCAGAGAAATAAGAAAAAGAAACAAATAGCAGATGGCGCTATACAGATGGAATTTATTGAATAACTCAGTATATAATAGCTATAATAGATTTTTTTTTAATTACAAGCAATTGCAAAAGTATTCTGCAGTTTTGAAAAATGTAGAATATTTTTTTTTGCAGGACAACCCCTTTAATACTTGGAGGTCCAACAATACTGTTCACTATACTGGGGAATGCCATGTCTCCACTATATATATTATAGCCAGAAGGACAGAGAAGTAGAGAATACTGGAGGGGTAGCAGCATGCGCACACTTGTAGAGATCTGCGTAGATCTCAGTGGTGAAACTTACTCTGGTCAAACTTTTTTGGTATATTCTAAGAATTTTCTACAAATGCTAATTGTCATACATCTCCATCATTTACCATGTCAGCGCCATAAAGGTATGGAACAGGAAGGAAGTAGTTTATTCATATGAGTGAGGGCACAAGTACAGGAGTTGCACTACAGCATAGCCCAGGGGAGTCAGCTCTAACTGACAAGTAATAATGCACTGGAATACAGAGGTTACTTCACCATTACAAAGTCCCTACTGGTACAACAAAATAAATCCATAAGTTTTAACGTAAGGGTGTGCCAACATCAGCCATGCCACATACTGATGATGAAAGCAGGAGGATTGGATCCCCTTAGCACTGTTTACATGTAGGTCAGTGGGTGGTGGAAAGATGGAGTATTAGGGGGCATATTTTATAAAACAATTTCATGAATAAGAGAGCTAGATTTAACCCCTTGACGCTGCAGTTTGTTTTGGCCTTAAGGACCAGGCCATTTTTAGCAAATCTGACATGTGTCACTTTATGTGGTGATAACTTTAAAACACTTTTACTTATCCAGGCCATTCTGAGACTGTTTTCTTGTCACTTATTGTACTTCATGACAGTGGCAAATTTGAGTCAAAATATTTCATTCTTATTTATAAAAAAAAATACCAAATTTACCAAAAATTTAGAAAAATTTGCAAATTTTGAAATGTCAATTTATCTACTTTTAAAATACATAGTAATACCTCCAAAAACAGTTATTACTTTACATTCCCTATGTGTCTACTTCAGGTTTGGATCATTTTGAAAATTACATTTTATTTTTTGGGACGTTAGAAGGCTTAGAAATTTAGAAGCAAATCTTGAAATTTTTCACAAAATTTCCAAAACCCACTTTTTAAGGACCAGTTCAGGTTTGAAGTCACTTTGTGAGGCTTCTATCATAGAAACCACCCAAAAATGACCCCATTTTAGAAACTACACACCTCAAGGTATTCAAAACTGATTTTACAAACGTTATTAACTCTTTAGGTGTTCCACAGGAATTAAAGGAAAATGTAGCCAAAATTTCAGAATTTCACTTTTTTGGCAGATTTTCCATATAAATCATTTTATTCCGAGAATAAAGCAAGGGTTAACTGCCAAACAAAACTCAATAATTATTACCCTGATTCTGTAGTTTACAGAAAAGCCACATTTGTGATTGTAAACTGCTGTACAGGCACACGGCAGGGCGCAGAAGGAAAGGAACGCCAGGGCAGATTTCACTGGAAAAATTTTAAGTTGCCATGTCACATTTGATGCACCCCTAGAGTAGGAAACTCCAAAAAACTGACCCCATTTTGGAAACTACGGGATAAGTTGGCAGTTTTGTTAGTACTATTTTAGGGTACATACGATTTTTGGTAGCTTTATATTACACTTTTTGTGAGGCAAGGTAACAAAAACTAGCAGTTTTGGCATTGTTTTTATTTTTTGTTATTTACTACATTCATAGCTAGCTCCGTGCTGCGGCTCCCGGCCCCATGGAGGTGAATGGGGCCACATCTATTCCCGCATTTTTGCGGATAGATACGGCCCCATTCATATGGTCGTGTGAATGGGGCCTAAGGCTGATCAGACCCTGAGGGTCTAATCAGCCTTAGGTACTTGGCAGCCAGGACGCTTTTGTAAAGCGTCCGGTTGCCATGGTAACCATCGGGCCGCTGCCACTGCAGCTCACACTCTCTGCTGATGGCAGCGGCTCCGATCCTGAGCCGCTGCCATCACATCACATAATACAGCGCAGGAGGGGGCAGAAGGAGGCAACCGGGGGGCACTACAAAGAGGGGGGCACTACAAGGGGGGGGGGGCACAGGAGACATCTTACCTGGTTTCAGGCTGCGATCTCCATAGTGGCATTTTAACAGTCAAGCGCTGGATTGGTTAGTCTGCAGAGACTAACCAATCGGAGCGCTTGCCGGCAAGGGACAACTCTGATTGGTCCCTTGCCGGCTTCCCCGAGGTCTCTGCTCTCCGGGAGAGCAGAGACTCCGGGGCTGTGACACTTTATAGTGTCAGCCAGTAGAAGGGTTCCTCAGTTGAGGGACCTGAAGTCCTCCTCACTGGAATTGCTGCTGAATGACATTAGAGGACGCTCCTGCCTCCTGTAGGCCAAGCTGGCTGCCGTGGTTTAGCTCCACTGCCCTCTTCTGCCAGAATTCGGACCTGACCGGGTGGTGGTCACACTGGTGAGTGCTGCAGCCACTTGCGCCTTCACTTTTCCGGATACTCCTGCTGGGACAGCAGGAAGGAGGAACCGCCAGCTCCCTGGGCTGCTGCTGACTTCATTTTCCGTGGTAGTTGGTACTGGATCACCGTGGACTGGAAAGTAAAGGATGATGTGGTCAGCTGACCCAGGTGAAAGGACTGTGATGGTGGTGGCAATCCAGGAATCAGTGGCTTCTCCCTGAAATGGAGGGTGCCATCTGGTGACCCCTGTAGGCAGTGCACGCGTCCTGCACCTGCTGGTTCCTCCAGCCAATCTTCTGCTGCTGATGCAGGGGTTTAGACAATAGCATTACCCCAGTAGCAAAGCCTTTCAGGGATGCCATGGGGGTATATTCTACCTGATCCCTCACGTATAGGCTGTGATGGGCTTGGGGCAGGTATGGCTGTTTCACAGACCTGCAGCCCACAAAGTACTCTTTGCTGTGCTTGTCGTCCACCAGGAAGCCACAGCTTCGCTCGACTGAAAACCATAGGACAGTTCCCTTACACCGTTCCAGTGTAGGGTCTCCCGGCCTCGGATGGTCCAGTACTTGGATGACCCAGTCCTCCACTGCATTTTTGTAGTCCCATAGGGTCTAGGTGTGGGCCGTCACTGATGCAGACACAATGGGATTCTGCCGCATGGAAGGTGTTGTTGTTCTCCTCCTGGGAGCAGACAGCCAGCACCGCCGCAACAGCCGGCACCGCAAACATTGAGTCAGGGGCCGGTGGGATTCTCTTGGCCTCCTCTGGACTGGATGGTGGGTCAGGGTCGCTACCAAACACCATCTCTCCCCACTTTGGTCGCAGTTGTTTCGCCATGCTGTGGTATCTTGTTGACCGCTGGGTTGAACTGGAGAGGAGGGTGGAGTAATGAGGGAGGAGTCTTCAATCCCTATACGTGAAAATAGATAGTTCCTAGTGGGCCGGACTGGTTTTTCCCGCTTCTGAGGGAGGCGTATCTTCACTTTCCCGCTCTTGCGGGGGCATATCGTCATTTTCCCGCTTTTGGGGGCCGGGGGCAAGAAGAATGCGTACGTTATGTACGTAAGCGCTCTAAATTTTAAGAGAGTTTACGAATAATACAAATCGAATCTGAATAAATCCGGATACGCTTCGGAATAGGAAAAAAGAAGGATTGGATACGAATCTACGAAGCTAGAGTGCTAACCAATACCATCCAGTCTGCACCTCTTATGGGGGCAGGTCTTAATGATGACCATCCTCATCTGTTGCTGGCATTACATCTTCCAAATCATCCTTCAAGGTTTCCATGTCCTAGAAAAGTCAGCAAGATGCAGAGAGAGGAGGAGCTGGATGTTCCTGATTACATATTCTTATGAATAATGCTGTGGAAAAGGAGTAAATGCAGATGGCAGAAGAAGGGCCTCCACCTGTAGGGCAAGAGAGCACTGGGGTTGGAGAAGTAGGTATGCCAGAGCTGATTAATATTCAGTTTTTACTGTTAAATAACCTGCAGTAGATTGCAGGGAAGAACAGCAATAATATGCATATTGTCCCCCCACCTAACCAGCCAAACCCCATACCAGCAACAGCCCTTGTTTAAAGGTGCCACACAGCCATTAACAATGAAGAGTGACTATACAGTGCAGTCTTCAATATTACATGAAAGGCAGCTGTGAGTGGTCTTTCCCTATGACAGAGTGACCTGGGTATATCTGATTTATAGTGTTTCGTGACAAGTTAATTCGGAACAAATCAAATTTCTTGGCTAACTTTGGTGAAGTTGCTGAATTAAATTTCTCAAAACTTCGCTCATCTCTAGCGACCATCCGTCTGCTTTGGTGCCCCATACACAGTAGGGTTCGTTGAACTGTTGTTTTAGATACACATCTGGTAACCCCTGGTTCATTTTGGCGGTGAGCTACCCCACTGTATCATGTCAGTCTGCTCCCATGCACCTTCATAGCTGATGTTCACCTCTCACATCAATGGCACGAGGTGCTCCACAGTTTCTACATGGATTATTCACAGTGCTGCCATTTGTCCACTCACACTTTCACCACAGCAGCATGAGAACAGTCCACAAACTGCGCAGTTTCAGAAAAACCACCATCCTTGGTCTGAAAGCCAATAATTGTCCCTTTTAGCAGCTCTGATAAATCACCCCTTTAACCATGGCAGCAATGAGGGATATGTGCACAGCCTATCACCTACCCACCAAACCAGCTCACAACACGTGACTTTCTTCATGAGTTACACGCTGCCGTCATCAACAGTAGGAAGTGTCCAGAATAATGTGACTCGACTGTGTATTTTGCTGTATGAACCTGTCTTTATAGGACAGTAATCCTATATTTTAGTGAGTGCTCGAGGCACCCTGTACACTAGCTATCAACATCTGTACAGGTGTTTTATTTTTTTCGGATAAAACAAATATGCGATTGACAGTCTACGTTATATTTTTGCCATTCAGCGCTCCAGCTGTTGTTACCGTGTTTTTTCTCAGTTTTAATTATTTTGCGCTAGGCAAAGTGGCAGTTTACTTTTCACTTGGGACTGTACTATGCGTATTGGCTCCAATCTGTCTTACATAAACTTTTTAATCAATTTCAAGTGAGATTTTCTTGTCAGATAAAGAAAGGGAGCTGTGGGGAATTTCCATATCCATTAGCAAATCCTAAGATGTTGTAATTAGTGGAAACAATAACTATCAGTAAGGCAATGCATTGCCGCATATATAACGACAGCAAACAACTTGACACTCAATTACTCCACTTTTCCTTGGTACAAGCTCAGGAGGTGTATTTAATCTGATAAATGTAAAAGTAAATTTACACTATCATGTTTCCATATCAAAACTGGAGTGAAATATGTATTGTGCTCTGTGGATGACAACGCCATATATTTTTATAAAACATGACACTAGGTTTTCATTTTTATGAGAGAAGCATCATTTATCTGGAATGTCTCAGGTATCAGAAAGGATTTGGAGCAAATCCTGATATCACAAATAGTATTTCTGTTTGGTATTGACAGGATTTGACTGAAGACCTTCCCTTCTATAATTCTAATTGTCAAAGAAAGAGTAGTGAATCTGGAATACGGGCCACGAACAGTCATTAAAGAGGGCCTGTCACCTCTCCTGACCAGGTCCATTTCAGGAAGTACTTGTATTCTCCATAAACTAAACATTCTGGAACATCTTTCCTTAGACCTCTGCATTGTGTTGCTCCTCTGTTAATCCTCCTAGAAATCTAGTCAAAAAATTTGACTTGTTAATGGGACATATACCTGCATAGTGTGACAGTGTCGAATCAGTGCAGAAAGTGTCAGGTGTTTAGGGACACCCACCATTGACAATGGGTTATGCCCAGCTGTCAATTTATTCTTACATTTCCAGGAAGAATAACTGCAGAATGTGTTCTTGTGTCAGCAGATTCAGTTTTTTTTTTAAACAGTTGAGACCCTAAACAATAAGCAATTTCAAAAGTTTGATCTGTTGCATCAAGATGATCCTCTCTGTCAGGTGGGAGTGAGGAAATAAACTAATATTAATTATAACTTGCCTATGTAAACAAGCCTTAAAGGGGTTTTCCAGTTTTCATCTGCATCCCTCAAGGGAACCTGTCACATTGAATATGGTGTCTCAGCTCCAGGCAGCATGTTATAGATCAGGAGGAGCTAAGCAGATTGATATATAGTTTTATGGGAAAAGATTCAGTATAACTTCTAATTTACACATTTAAATTCCTGCTCATTCTGGACTTTGAGGTCCAGGAGTCGGTCCTATCAGTGACTGACAGTCTGCCCTCTACAACTGTGTATACACAGATAGCTGTCAATCACTGATAGGACCACCTCCTGGGCTGCAAAGCCCAGAATAAGCAGGAATATAAAAGTATAAATTACAAGGTATACTGAATCTTTTCCCCCCTCCTACTATATAATTTGGTGCCTGTAGATTACATTGCACTTTTGTGTTGACAGGTTCCCTTTAAAATAACCATTTATGAAGGATATTGTAATTTTGTGATGTATTTCTTGTACCTTTATTGCTCCTATATTCAGGTCTGGGCTGTGGTCACGTGACCATGTCCATGCAGCTCTGTCTTATGTCCTGTGATGTTATGAACATGGGAGTGATAGGAGTGTCTATGTAACTAGCTGGTGGGAGGGGCTATAAACTAGCTGGGCATTGTTAGCAGCAGTGATAGGGAGTGTCTATGTAAATAGGTGGTGGGAGGAGCTATAAACTAGCTGGCCATTGATAAGGGGAGTGTCTATGTAACTAGTAGGGTGGGAGGAGCTGTAAACTATCTGGGTGTTGTTAGCGGCAGTGATAGGTAGTATCTATGTAACTAGCTGGGTGGGAGGAGCTATAAACTAGCTGGGCTTTGTTAGCAGCAGTGATAGTGAGTGTCTATGCTGGGCATTGTTAGGGGCGGTGCTGGAGCTGGAGAAGTGCATCATGGGTTTGGCTGGATACAGCAACAGGAAGTGCTACATTCAAGATGGAAACCAACAAGAGTGATCTGTTTTTATGGTGAAAACAGGTTACAGGTTACTATCTATCTATCTATCTATCTATCTATCTATCTATCTATCTATCTATCTATAGCAGAAGAAAGCAGCAGATGAATGATTAAACCAAATGGGTTGGTGTACATAATCTAGACCTTGATCAAGGGTTACAACTAGTAGTTATAGAAGGGATCACGGCATTCCAGTAGATGTGAAAATATTCTGTATATATCTATCTATATTAGAGAATAAACATATTTCTATTTGGAAATAATTTGCGTACAGTTGAGCCTTGTGCTAAGCAAATTGGCATACCGCACAACCGTCCCAGATCCAGTGGACAGTCCCGAATTTCGGTGGTTGTCCCGCAGTCCTGGGAAGGCCGAGGTATGTCCTGCTCTCAACTGTCTCTGCCTCCTTAGGACAACTGTATCTGCTGGGCTATGTAGGAGAAGTGTGCAGGCCCTGGAATCAACCTATGTGCTACTCGTACACACAATATGTGACCACTTCGAGCCTGCTGGGGAGAGCAGGATGTGCTCTGATCATCGGGGGAATGCCTAGGTGAATATTTATTGTGTTTTTTTTTTTACTTTATTAATGGAGGTGGCACTACTGAAAAGGGCACTACTAAAAAGAGAGCATAACTACTGTGAGGGCCCAATGTGGGCATATCTACTGTGTTGGGGCCCAATGTGGGCATATCTACTGTGTAGGGGCCCAAATGTGGGCATTACTACTGTGAGGGGGCACAATGTGGGCATAACTACTGTGAGGGGGCACAATGTGGCAATAACTTCTGTGTGGGGGGTACTAAGAGACTGAGTGTGATTGGTTCTGTATAGATATGCAATGGGCGAAGTTAGAGGCATGGCTTAGTATAACAAAATTGGCTGTGGCGTGCTACTACTGCTTAAAAGTTGGAGGTATGAATTGGGATATCTGACACAAAATGTTCTGAGATGGGAATACACCTGTAAATACCAAACTATGGAGTTAAAGTATGCCAAAATCAGCTAAATCCATTATTGATTATCTCACACTAAATCTTCACTATTGGACATGTTATTCAGGGAGGAGACTGTTGTATCAGCCATGTCACTTGTCCAACCTTTATGGACTATGGAAAGAGCCATTCTCTTTATTGACATTAGTGATCCACTCAGAAAATGTCAGATATTTACCAGTAGGTTATTTCTTGATCTACTGGTTTCCTATTTTTTTATGCTATATTCTGCAGCACTTTACAGACATTAGCATCACGCTGTACCCAATGGGGCTCGCAATCTAAGTTCCCTATCAGTATGTCTTTGGAGTGTGGGAGGAAACCCACAATAACATGGGGAGAACATACAAACTCCTTGGAGATGTTGTCCTTGGTGAGATTCAAACCTAGGATCCCAGCGCTAACCACTGAACCACCATGCTGCCCTGGCTATTTGGTTATAAGTGCATCTAGTAGGTGCTATACTTCACAGAGGTCTGTAATTCTTAAAGCACAGTAACACATGAAAAAGAAACAGTGTGCACACTCAAAATATTGTTGAAAAAATATATATCACTTGATTAAGATAATGAATCCATAAATTAAGCTCAAGACCAAATACAATGTGACATCTAATATGTGATATGACCAAAACCCAGTTGAAATACCATGAATATATTTGTGAGGGGGAAGAAACCCCAAAGATAAGACTGAATCAATGTACTATAATGAGTCCCCACGTGTATTGCTGCAACGTAGTGACTGCCATATTTCCATATGCACTTCAAAGGGGAATGTAATCATGATATATCTTTATTAATGTCAGAATAGAAGGACCATTCGGTAATGATGGTAACGTCTATGCAACAGTTGATAAAGGGAAAGCACAGCATATGGTGGATTTAGTCTCTAATGCGTGTGTATTTGACGTATCCAAAAATATATACAGTCGATATGTAGCCCTGAAGTTTGGAACTCTATAACCAGGGGCGTACATAGAAATCGAGGGGCCCCATAGCGAATCTTAGAACTGAGCCCCCACCCAAATATAAAGTACAATTATTGTAACTGTATATTGTGTGTGTGTATATATATTTATATATATAAATATATATATATACACAGGGATATGTATTAGTGCTACCTGCGGTCCTATGTAAAACCACAGATAACACTAGTGTAGATCATGTGGTAGTGTTACCTGCATCCTTAGTGTGCCTCCCTGTGCCTCTTCCACGCGACTTTATGCTGGTGGCGCTGCCTCCTCTTCCATCTTCTTCTTCTTGCCCTGCACAGAGCGTCCTGATGCAGCTTCGTCAAGACATAGGAACACTGTGGGAATGGTGACGGTGACAGACACAGGGACAGGGACACAGGGGCAGATACACAGAGGGACAGACACACACAGGGGACAGACACACACACAGAGGGACACACACAGGGACAGGGGCACAAAGGACAGGCACACACAGAGACAGGGACACACAGGGATAGGGACACACATAGGGACGGACAGGGACACACACACAGGGACAGACACACGGACAGACAGACACACATACAGAGGGACAGACAGACACATACACACATGTGAACAGGGTGATTGGACTTGGCGTCCAGGATAGTATTACCAGACTGGCGCTTTCTATAGATGGATGTCTAAATACAATTACCAACAGCATCCCCAGTCAAAGATAGATCCAAGAAATGTATCTCTGTATCAAAACTCATACCCATAAGCCTAAATTAAGATGATTATCATTAACATATTTGAGAAAGTCTGGTACGAGCGAACAATGAGCAAGTCTTTGTTGTAGCACCCAGGAACACACACAGTGACAGGGACAGACACATGGACAGACAGAGACACACACACACACACAGAGGGACAGACACACACACACACAGGTACAGACACACACACACACACAGAGGGACAGACGCACACACACACACACACACACACACACACACACACAGGTACAGACAGACAGACACACACACACACACACAGGGGGACAGACAGACACACAGGGACAGACAGACACACACAGGGGGGCAGACAGACACACAGGGACACACACAGGGGGACAGACAGACACACAGGGACACACACAGGGGGACAGACAGACACACAGGGACAGACAGACACACAGGGACAAACACAGAGGGACAGACAGACACACACAGGGGGGACAGAGACACATACACAGGGGGACAGCCAGACACATAGGAACACACACAGGGGGACAGAGAGACACACACAGGAGGACAGACAGACACACACAGGGACACACACACAGGGACACACACACAGGGACACACACACACAGCTAGGCCTCACCAAACTCCAGCCTGGCTCCTCTCCCTGCAGCATCACTGCTCTCTGCTCCTCTTGCTCCTCCCACTGGTCACATGTGCGGATGAGGTCTGGAAGGTCCTTTAGCCAACACAACGATCTTTTCCTGGACTGCAGGGGTGAGTGCGCCTACAGGAGGAGGGTCGGGGGAGGAGGGAACATTAGAGAGGATGATGTTACCTTCCTCTGCTGCTGTTTCAGCTTGTAATAGGTAACACTAGAAAGTTAGGGGGTGGGGCCATTCAGCCCTGCTGGGCCCCCCAACCTCATGGGCCCCATAGCCATGGCCTGGTCTGCCGCCATTGGCCGTACGCCACTGTCTATAACATACAGTTGAATATGTCATCCATTGGAGATTCTCATTGTAAAAAAAAAAACTAATTAGAAGTATAGAGTGCAGTATACATTTTATATTTGGAGATTTTTTTGTATTGTAAACCAAAATCAATCTTTCAATAGAAAAAAAAACAAAACAAAAAACCTACCAATATATTGCCTGAACATACACATGAAGGACACTCTTTTACTATACAGTGGATCCATAGGAGTAAATGGACAAGTTTTGCATAATGTGACAGCCTTTTCTACCGTATACAAACACAGTTGGGGAGACATATCAAGACTGGTTTTTGGTCTTATGCTGGTCTTGATATCCCTGCGCCGCCGGAGGATGTGGATAATTTAGGACAAGGCGCACACCTTGTCAAATATTAAGACCATCCTCTGGCGGGCTGTGCTCCCAGAATGAATCTATGCCTGCTCATTGCTGCAGTAGATTTCAGTCATCATTTATGTCAGAAAACGGGGGTAAATGATGATAAATCTTCTGGCACTAATTACCCATTCCCAGGCCTGGGAACTTAAAGTGACCCTGGAAAAAATACTAAAAGTGGCCACATTTTTTAGTCAGGTCCAAATTGAGGGAATGCAGGACCAGCAATACCATATTGAAGCACATTATACCACGATAACAGGCATCGGGCCACTGGGAAATTTCCCTGTAAGGTCTATGGACAATACGCCCCTGCCCTTTTTGGTAAATGGTGTAAAAATGCTATCTGTGTAAATGTTTTTGAGCAAAAGGTTTGGGACTTTTTTACGCCAGGGGGTTGATAAATCTCACCCAGCGTGTGCATATTCTTACCAGCTAAGATAAATTCTTCAGCATTCCCAATACAGGTCAATGTAAAATCCTCTAAAGTACCCACACGCTAACATTTTTTACACAATTTGATCATTTAGTTATATTTCCCGCGAGTAATACATCCATGTAACATAAAATATAGTGATGCCTATGCTGTAAATGGTTTACTGACGTCTTCTTACCCTAACAAGACGTACAAAATGTTTCTGATTCTCTCGGATTAGAACATGAAGATAGTCGTGATATTTCATGTATAACTGTTCGCGCTTTAATGTCAAGTCTTATCTTGCAGATAGAGAGCGGGTCCAGAAAATATTAAAGGTTTTATTTTTGGTGTCAGCGAGAGATTAATGCACACCTCCAAGCACCTGCTGCTCATGGCAAAGCAGCATATTTAATGTTAATACAGTGTATAGAATAGTAATTAACTTCAAGCCTGCATTAGGCCACAGCACAGAAGACAAATGGCATTGTAAGTCGCCCGGCAAGCCTTCTCTCTTTCACTAGCCTGTCCTTCCTCTTGAAGCAAACAAATAAGACTATTTGTTAAATTACTGTGATATCGAGTATATAAATGTGCGGGAAGTGCAAGGTG
Organism: Rhinella marina; assembly: GCA_900303285.1. Classification (NCBI taxonomy): domain Eukaryota; kingdom Metazoa; phylum Chordata; class Amphibia; order Anura; family Bufonidae; genus Rhinella; species Rhinella marina. The sequence goes on along the minus strand of ONZH01013972.1, from coordinate 45,896 downwards.
TATTTCAGCAGAGGGTGCTGTCCTCTAGTTGAAGCACACGTTAGATTACAAGGTCATGCTGCCTATTGATAAATCACACTGCCGTGATTCCTAACTGACAGCTCAAACTAACATCAAGCTGGATGAGAGAGAACAAAAGGCCATCAAGCAGCCATTTTCTTGACACTTTTATTCAATCACCAGCAGATTGCTTACGACAGCAATAGCAGCTGTTTTGTCTTCATCTTTCCACATTTGATAAAAGGTGTCAACTCAAATTTTTGTAAATAATTCACTTACCCCTACTGCAAACTCCAGCTCCGCTCAACATATGTATTCTTTTTGAGCAGATCACTCAGGCAGGTCAGGGCTCACTGATATCAAATGAAGGTCATCTCTGATCTCAAAGGAAACACTGATAAAGCATCAATGCTTGAAGGTCAAAGATAAGAAATACACAGGAATATTTCACATGTGGGCAGAGAATCTAAACAATAAAATGTAAGCAAAGCCTTGTGGATGTTACCCAGCATATGATTTTTCCACTGCTCTCAAGGGGAGAGTTATATCCATTTACCAGCTTCTTAACCCATTGTACATCAGATACTTCAACTACATTGAGACACAGGAAATTTGAGGGGGCTGCACTGCCGTATGTTTGCTGCACAGCACATCCGCAAATCTAATGAAATGTATAAAGGTTGTAGTATGTGTGTACATTAATGGTAATGGTTGCAATGTTTAGCACCGTACAGAGATTTTTACTATTGACATTGATTTCTGCACCAGTGCTCACAATCTAATCTATCTCACATATGCACTAAGAACAGTTAGCACAGTATATAGTATTTGGAGTATGGGAGGAAACTGCATTACCTGGAGAAAACCCACTCAAACATGGGGAGAACATACAAACTCCATGCAGATGTTAGATATTAGGCAGTGCCAAAGGACAATACGTTGTAAAATATTACAATTTGTTGTTAAATTATATGCTTTGTTGGTAAACAATGTTTTTTTTTTAAATGAAGTTTTTTTATTAACATTTTGATAAATTAATAAAACATAAACCCCCCATAACCCCAGTCCCTCCCACTAAAAATGTCCAGAAGATGCTCTCCATCCGCCACAGTGCGGATATATTTTGATAAAGAAATAAAATTAGACCAGAGGGTCACCATAACAAATAAGTAACAGCAGTAGACACATGAGTATTTTTTTAATTATTCCAAATGAAAAATTCCAACATTCTATCTATCTGTCGGTCTGTCTATCTGTCTGTCTGTCTGTCTATCTATCTGTGGACACAGATAAGGCTACTTTCACTCATGAAGCACTACGCTCCGGCCACCTGATACAGCAGAGAATGCAAGGAATTGGCCGGACACAAACTCAGGCATGCAGCGGTTTGTGTCCTGCTGATTCTCTGCATTCTTGCCAGATTGTGGCAGGATCTCTGCCGGTCCCCATTATAGTTAATGGGACCAGCAGGCATTCTGCATCCAGCAGTGCCGTAGCCGGTGAATTCCGGCAGGCTGTTCTCTGCTGGAACAGCCTGCCAGAATCACTAACGCACATGTGAAAGTAGCCTAATACAGGTCCACATACCTTTTACATCCAGTGATGTCTCCTTTGATGTAGATGTTCTCTGTTCTCATCTTCTCCTTTCAGACCAGACCGCCATGATGATTTCTTTCAGCCATCTTTTCTCTCTGCGCCGGCCTCTGATAGGCTGCAGGCCTAGTGCCTCTCCTTCCCCTGCCCCGCAGTACATCTATCTGTATCGCTGTCCTGCGGATGGCGATACAGAAGAATATAGAGATCTCTCCCTGCCGCCAGCCAAATAAGAAGGGCCCCCTCCTGCCCTGGGCCCCTGTGCAGCCCAACTGGCTGCACAGGCGGTATGTCCGCCCCTGTATCTATCATAGATACATCTATCTAGAACATTTTGGAAGGTCATGTCATAATTTTTCTAAACAGAGATTTGGCATTGTATTGACAAGGTGATTAGCTGTGAATTTGTTATTGGTATTTTGCCTCCTAGACTCCTATCTTCCACAGGGAACTAGCATTACAGGATCACATTACATCAGACAGCATAGGCTCTCACATTGAAGGCGGGAGCCTAGGAGGTAAATCAGGATGCTCTGCTTCTACTGCAAAGTTATGAACAGCCCCATCACAAACCTCGGCCTGGTCATGTTACTGTTTAGCAACAAAAATCTAAAAATGTTTTAAAAAATATTATGCAATCCTCTGTAATTTTTTAAATTAAACTGATGGTACTCTATACTAGTTTTGGTATCTTCATACTATTAAAGCAGTTACTATTATTATTGCGGAAAATAACAAAAAACATATCCAAGCACAAACAGATAATAAGTGTTCTAACAGATGGTCATCACACATCTAGACGGGAGCAGCATCCTGAATGACATCTGTAGCATACACTGGGAAAAGAATTTTCCCAAAATTTGAAACATTTTTTCGCCTTTGGCTACATGAATTTGACTTTTCTGTGGAACAAACTGTGAATTGCTTGGACATTACCTGTTTTAAGAGGCAATGCAGTTGAAAGCATGGGGTATAAAGGGTATAAATGGAGAAGATATGAAGATTTAATGTGTAATAAATTATTGTAATGCAAATTTCTTATGTCTGTAATTTAACCCACAACTTAAAATGTAGGAGTAAAAGATAAATGTATGTATGTAGGTGCAAGGACTCTCAAGTTACAATATTAATTGATTCAGGAACGACCATTACATATTGAAACCATTGTAACTTCAGTCCATACCTCTATGGAAACAGTCATTAGTTCCAAAGCCCGCAAATCTTATCCCAGAATAAGAAAAAGTAAAGTTTTAAGAAAAATAAGCAAATAACAAACACATAGAGCAAGTCCTTAATAAATGAGACAGGAATAGATGCTGGAAGCTTTACATGGCTTTCTATGGTGGAAGCAAGAGCTTCATCAAGGTTTTGCATAGTACATAGATGTACCAGAAAACTGGTGTCCAAAGAAGCAGCTCATCTTGGCACAGACAGTGGGCGGTACAGGAAATTTAGTACTGGTGAGGAGCTCCTAGACAACCAATAAAGGTGTTTTACAAGTGAAATGGCCATGTTGATTGGTTGGATTGAGTCTGAGACACTCTATGTTGAGTCTAGTTGGCCCAGAAAAGATCATAGTATGTTGAAAATCTTGTATCCTGAGGCCATTGTATCTTGAGGGATCATTGTACTATCTGTATATAATGTAGCTTTGTAGATATTGAGTGTGTGTATATACAGGTACAGTATGTGCTCGATGTGCATATGAATGCATATATTTGGAGAGTCTGTGCTTGTCCTATCACTTCATCTTCACTTTTAGACGTGAATGTATTTTTGTTATTAAAGTACATATTGAACTATAGTAGCACAGTGAGCAAAGCATTATATGAGCTGTTGCTACTAGCGATATACTAAATATACTAGAGAGTGCGGACTGTGTTGGCAACATCATAAATGGAAATATGGAACTATGGTGCTGGCTGCGTGCTCCACTTAATTTTTGTACTAGGATTCTTGTTTTATAGAGGACACTGCATGGTGGTGATGGGTCTTTTTTTTCAAATTTTTTTCAATTTTTTTTTTCTTTTTTTTCTTCTTCTTTAACATGAACAAATCACAGGAGCTGGTCCATAGGACACCAGCAAGTCCGATACTCAATGAGACGGATACAAACTTATGAAATCACAGGAATAATCGTACTCATATATGTATGTACAATATAAGATATAACTTTTATTGCTATATGTTAAAATCAATCAAAAAGGAAGGCATCAGCCCAAACACAAAAACAAAAAAAACACCACCAACTTTTCTGTGGGTAATCTCCAATCCGTAGTGGGCGGGATCTTGGATCGGGTCGGATGTATTTGTGGGATGAATCAGAAAGATCACCCTAACAATAGCCCTTATCTAAAAGAGCCCTACCTACAAACGGAATAGCCGCCCCGATAGGGGCGATCCCGTATCTCGTACCTCCTGATATCCCTGTGAAGGCCCTGAGATAGTGAAAGACCATCACCAACCTGTTTCTGTGTGTACCACACCACTCTCACACAAGGAAGAGCCAAACTAAAAATTATATACAAATATGTGCAAATATGAACATATCACGATGGTCAATAAATAATGGACGTTATAGAGGATCGATGTTGCAGCAATTAATCGCAGTGCTCCATTTATTGACCATTTAAGTGATGTGTATATTTGTTCCAAAAGTATCTTGTCCACTAGATTACCAATGATAGAGACTAACGACAATATATACAAGATGACTCAATATGACATCCAGTTACTGAGATTATAATGATTGAGCTATTAAACCGGTCCCAACACGTTTCGCTGTTATTTTTAGGCCCCTCAGGGGACTTACACAAACCGCACAGGGTAAAATCTCCCATACTACTAGCTCTAAATATCATATCTCTTAATAATATAAAAATGAGTTTCTGTCTGTCTGTCTGTCTGTCTGTTCTCTATGCGCGACCAAACTACTGGACCGATTTTCACCAAATTCGGCACACAGGTGTCCGGGAAGGTTTTAGACCAGGTCTCATCTCTCTAGGACATACCGTTCCTGAGAGATTCCCAAAATATGATCTCCATTAGCCAACATTACAACTGGGAACTTTGGTTTTAAATTCCAACTGCCATTCTCTGCAAAGACACACACAGGGAGGGCAGGTTTCCATAACAACCAGGTAATTATCAGCAGCTGAGGATCTCATCCATTTCTATTTACTGACACTGTTAAAGGTATTCCGGTTACCATAAATATAACTTATGTTTTTTTCTATTACTACAGTTCAGTAGTAATAAAAGATGTTTTCCTCCACTGCTGCCCATTGATTGGCCTCATAAATAAGCATGGTATTGACCTTTAATTCAGGCCACCCTAAAAGAAGTACTTAAAACTCCCGCCCCAGGTCTCACTAAGCCACACCCCCAACTCTGTCAGGCCACACCCTCTTTCACTCCGCAGCCAACAGAGATTGAAAAAATAAAGGTAAAAATCAACTTCTGTCAGCTGCAGGGATGGGTGGGAGGTTGACTTTCTTTCTGCAACAACACACACAAACATTGAATAAAATAGATTAAGTACACCCATGCGAAGCGTCTTGCTAATCCACACCCCCGACTCTGTCAGGTCACGCCCCCTCCCACTCCGCAGCCAATGGAAATTAAAAAAATGAAGGTAAAAATAAACTTCTGTTTGCTGCAGGGGTGGGAGGGTGAATTTCTCTCTGCAACGACACACAAAAATTTTAGATGAAATAGACTAATTATAGACTACAACCGTTCGAAGCCTTTTGCTAAGCCACGCCCCGTCTCTGTCAGGCCACGCCCCCTCTCACTCCGTAGCAATTCTGCAACGACACACAGAAACATTAAATGAAATAGATTAAATGCACCTATGTGAAGCGCTTTGCTAAGCCACGCCCCGACTCTGTAAGGCCACGCCCCCTCCCACTCCGCAGCCAACAGGGATTGAAAAAATAAAGGTAAAAATCAACTTCTGTCAGCTGCAGGGATGGGTGGGAGGTTGACTTTCTTTCTGCAACGACACACAGAAACATTAAATGAAATAGATTAAATAGACCCATGTGAAGCGTCTTGCTAATCCACGCCCCCGACTCTGTCAGGTTATGCCCCCTCCCACTCCGCAGCCAACGGGGATTGAAAAAATAAAGGTAAAAATAAACTTCTGTTTGCTGCAGGGGTGGGAGGATGAATTTCTCTCTGCAACGACACACAAAAATTTTAGATAAAATAGACTAATTATAGACTACAACTGTTCAAATCGGCTTGCTAAGTCACGCCCCCAACTCTGTCAGACCACGCCCCCTCTCACTCTGCAGCCATTCTGCAACGACACACAGAAACATTAAATGAAATAGATTAAATCACCTATGCGAAGCGCTTTGCTAAGCCAGACCCCCAACTCTGTCAGGTCATGCCCCCTCCCACTCCGCAGCCAACAGGAATTGAAAGAATGAAGGGAAAAATAAACTTCTGTCAGCTGCAGGGGTGGGAGGGTGACACACAAAATTTTAGATGAAATAGGCTAATTTCAGACTACAACCGTTCGAAGCATCTTGATAATCCACACCCCCAACTCTGCCAGGCCACGCCCCCTCCCACTCCGCAGGCAATGGGGATTGAAAAAAATCAGCTGCAGGGGTGGGAGGGTGAATTTCTCTCTGCAACGACACACAAAAATCGTAGATGAAATTGACTAATTTTAGACTACGAACATTCAGTACTAATAAAAGATGTTTTTTTCCACTGCTACCCATTGCGGGTCCCCATAAATTACCATGTCATCGACCTGTAATTCATGCCACTCTGACCCCCGCCCCAGATCTCGCAAAACCACGCTCCGACTGTCAGGCCACGCCCCCTCCCACTCCGCAGCCAACGGGGATTGAAAAAATGAAGGTAAAAATCAACTTCTGTCAGCTGCAGGGGTGGGAGGGAAGTTGGATTTCTTTCTGCAACAACATACAGAAACATTAAATGAAATAGATTAAATATACCCGTGCAAAGCAATGTTTTCTTCCACTGTTACCCATGGCGTGTCCTCATAAATTACCATGGCATCGACCTGTAATTCTGGCCACCATCAAAAGAAGGACTTAAAACCCCGCTCCAGGGGGGCGCCGCAGCGCTGCTTCAAGGGGAAAGGGAGCGCTCCCTTTCCCCTAATCACCACGTGGGACGCCGAGGAAATCGGGTCGGCAGCGCCTGCAATGCTCGCGCTTCTCCCTTCATTATAAGGGATTGAAGCAGCGCTGCGGCGCTTGTATACTAAGAGGAAGTTAGAACCAGTATCCCATATCACCCGGGCACGCAAGTATAAGGCTCCTATACCGGAAGGTTAAGCTATTGAGATTGTCAGAGCTATTGTTGCTCAACTATCACTGTGTATAGATTGTGTATGGACAGTGTATACAGCTATAGTTTATGATACACTGAGCAGGGTTTGGCCTATACGTGTGATGATGGACTGTGTGGGTGCCATTATTCCTCTTTAGTGATCATGCAGTTTTTTATGATATATATATGTTAACAACTTAGTATCTGATTTATATATATATATATTATTAACATATCAACACTAGATATAGAAGGAGGTAAAAATTGACCATAATTATATGATATATGATATTTAGAGCTAGTAGTATGGGAGATTTTACCCTGTGCGGTTTGTGTAAGTCCCCTGAGGAGCCTAAAAATAACGGCGAAACGCGTTGGGACCGGTTTAATAGCTCAATCATTATAATCTCAGTAACTGGATGTCATATTGAGTCATCTTGTATATATTGTCGTTAGTCTCTATCATTGGTAATCTAGTGGACAAGATACTTTTGGAACAAATATACACATCACTTAAATGGTCAATAAATGGAGCACTGCGATTAATTGCTGCAACATCGATCCTCTATAACGTCCATTATTTATTGACCATCGTGATATGTTCATATTTGCACGTATTTGTATATAATTTTTAGTTTGGCTCTTCCTTGTGTGAGAGTGGTGTGGTACACACAGAAACAGGTTGGTGATGGTCTTTCACTATCTCAGGGCCTTCACAGGGATATCAGGAGGTACGAGATACTGGATCGCCCCTATCGGGGCGGCTATTCCGTTTGTAGGTAGGGCTCTTTTAGATAAGGGCTATTGTTAGGGTGATCTTTCTGATTCATCCCACAAATACATCCGACCCGATCCAAGATCCCGCCCACTACAGGTTGGAGATTACCCACAGAAAAGTTAGTGGTGTTTTTTTTGTTTTTGTGTTTGGGCTGATGCCTTCCTTTTTGATTGATTTTAACATATAGCAATAAAAGTTATATCTTATATTGTACATACATATATGAGTACGATTATTCCTGTGATTTCTTTAACATGAAGACAGGAATAATAAATAATGTCAGAGTGATACTGACATACATAGCTATGGGTAAATACTGTACATGGTTGACAGTGTGAAACAGGTTGTTTAAAATACATTGCACTGTTGGATTTGTTTTTAAAATAAAAAAAAATCCCAAAATGTCCCTTATTGGGGCCAGATAACTGCATTGATGAGAAAAATGAAGTGTTAAAATATGGAAATGAGCCTCTAGGAGGAACGTGGGCATTGTTATTACATCTAGAGGCTCAGCTTTCTCTCCAACTGCCATGTACCCTCCACTATGATTGTCAGAGCTAAGCGTTATGATGTTTTCACTGTCTGCAGAGGGTGCAGAAGTTGCAGAGAGAGCAATGCCTCTAGGTGTAATGACAACGCTCCAGTTGCTCCTAGAGGCTCATTTGCATATATTAAAACTTAATTTTTCTCATCATTGTGGGCACATCTGAACATGGGATCAACACAGATGTCTTCAGCTGCCAAGTGCACATGTAACAGGTCAGCCAGTGCCATAGGTACAAATCTGCTGACAGATGCCCTTTAAGTTCTTTGTATGCATATAAACTGTTGAAAATTTGCCAAAATGTACACTGCTGTTGATGTACTAACAGGTGCAATAGGAAATCCATAGGGTGTGACCACTCTATAAACTACTGTTGACAGTGACACAGTAAATGTGATTATCGTTATGCTCTCTTATAAACGATAGACAAATATCCACAAGTATTTAGGAAAAAAATAGTTACCAAAATGTAAAGTGCACTGCTGTTGATCCACTAAAATCCACTGATTGCAATATTCACATATAAGCTGTTGAAAAACTGCAACAGGTTCTTGGGAAAAAAACCCACATGTGCAATAGGATGTCCCCTGAGCGCAACCAAAATATACACCACTGTTGCTTTAAAACTCTCACTGCATGCATATAAACTGTAGAAGTGTTGCAAACGGTTTTTGCTCAAAAAAGGTTGGCTCCTGCACACAAAAACTGTCCCTAACTGCCCCTATCCTGTACCCAGTGTCGGACTGGGGTGCCTAGGGCCCACCAGTACAATTTATTTTGGGGGCCCAACATATGGATACATTCAAATATTACCTGCTCACACAGCAGCAAGATGCTACCAGATGATTGAATATGGGGGTCCCTGCAGCAACTATAAGAAGGTAGGTCCTGAGGAGAAGAGGACACTGGTAGCTTTCCTCTATACTTAGAAGTCATCTCAGCTCTGATCGTGTCTATAATAATAAACTGGGGAGATTATTTAATAATCTATTAAGTGTTTGATATGAGCATAGGCTGGTTGAGGTGCTGTACATTGAATATATGTATATAGTGCAGTAAGTCTACTGTGTTATGTGCCACTTGTGCAGGGGGTGGGAGACTAAGTGTTAGGGCCTGCATTTAGTTCTTTGTTAGGCAGGAGTGATCTCACAAGAACCCAACAGCCCTTCTAAGGACTACAAGAAATTTTTTTTTTGTCTCCTGGCTTGGCTGGCTGGCTGGCACTAGTAGTGCAGCTATCGCCATATATAACCCTTTTTTTTTTTTATTGTTCTATCTCAGTGATACAAATCCATTTCATACAGCAGTGTGGAACCATTCTGTGTGTCACAGTTCAGCTGTCCACTCACTACAATCCGTATTTTCTGTCCAGTTGACACATTCTGTACGTCACTTAAAGGGGTTCTCCGAGGTATATATATTGATGATCTATCCTCAGGATAGGTCATCAATATCAGATCGGCAGGGGTCCGACACCCGGCACCCCCGCCGAAAAGCTGTTTGAAGAGGAGGCGCGCGCCGTATCAGCGCTGCCTCCTCTTCACTGTTTACATGCTGGCCGACTTGGGGGTAGTGGTCAGTAGGTGTAATTACACCTCACTGCCCCATTCATTTCTATGGGAAGAATCGCTCCCATACAAGTCTATGGAAGCGATTCTATCCATAGAAATGAATGGGGCAGTGAGGTGTAATTACACATACTCACCACTACCCCCGAGTCGGCCAGCATGTAAACAGTGAAGAGGAGGCAGCGCTGATACAGCGCGCGCCTCCTCTTCAAACAGCTGATCGGCGGGTGTGCCGGGTGTGGGACCCCTGCCGATCTGATATTGATGACCTATCCTGAGAATAGGTCATCAATATTTATAACTCGGAGAACCCCCTTTAATTAAACCAGGTCTTTTGCTCTCACGTATACAGCTAGATCACAAAAATCTCTGTGCGACATTTGTCTGGGTTGCAGTCAAAATAGCCACCATCAGCAGGGGCTGAGTTAGGTCTCTGATAGTTTCTGCACGTCACGTTAAAAAAAAAAACAAAACTAAAAAAAAAATATAAAAAAAAAGATATAAAAAAATATTTTTTTTTGTTTTATCTCAGTGATACAAATCCATTTCACACAGCTGCGTGGAACCATTCTGTGTGTCACAGTTCAGCTGTCCACTCAACACAATCCGTATTTTCTGTCCAGGTAACACATTCTGTACGTCACTTAATTAAAAAAGGTCTTTTGCTCTCACTGATACAGCTAGATTACAAAAATCTCTGTGCGACATTTGTCTGGGTTGCAACTAAGCAGACCAAGTCTGCCTAATCTAATAGTTTCCGTGTAATTGCTCCATACTGCACGGTACGTAATAACATACGTAATTTTGATCTAACTTATCCACCTATATATTCACTTGTTTAGACTGAACAAGTTTGTGGGTTTCAGTACAGCAGGCCCATTTATTTTATTTTTTTTATATAATACACTTATATACAGAAAATGTTGAACCCCAGGACTAAGGGTCGAGAACGAGGGCGTGGGCGTAGGCATTCAATTACTGCAGGGGGCAGAGGCCGTGGTCCTGGGCAGGGTGAGACAGCACCTGCTGATGAGGGAGCAGGGGAACGCCGCAGAGCTACACTCCCTAGCTTCATGTCTCAACTTACAGGGACACGTGGTAGAGGACTGTTGAAACCACAACAGTGCGAACAGCTGATCTCGTGGATTGCGGACAATGCTTCAAGTAATTTGTCCACCAGTCAGTCTTCCACGCAGTCCACCCACGTTACCCAAGGGAGCACTCCTCTGGCTCCTCCACCGCAACCTCCTTCCCCCCAGTCTGCCCCCTCCCAGGAAAATTTGGAATGCAATCCGGCATACTCTCAGGAACTGTTTTCTGGACCCTTCCCAGAGTCACAAACCACTTCTCAGGTTGCTGCTGACCTCGTTCCCGATGCCCAAGTTTTCCAACTGTCGCAGTCTGTGGGTGATGATGATGATGATGACAATGTTGAGTTAGTGGAAGAAGTTTGTAAAGAGGTGTCGGACGATGAGGAGACACGGTTGTTAGACAGTGGTGAAGTTGTTGTCAGGGCAGGAAGTCCGAGGGGGGATCAGACTGAGGAATCGGAGGATGACGAGGTGACTGACCCAAGCTGGGTTGATAAGCTGAGAGAAGACAGTGCTTCTGAGGCGGAGGCGAATACTGCACCAGAACAGGTTGGAAGAGGCAGTGGTGTGGCCAGAGGGAGAAGCAGGGCCAGAGCTGGTGCATCAGCAGCAACTGTTTCACGTAGTGAAGCTCCCGTGGCGAGGCCTAGATGTTCGCAAGTCTGGAGGTTCTTTAAAGAAAGTGAGGATGACCGACGGACTGTGGTGTGCAACCTGTGCCACACCAGGATCAGCAGGGGTGCCACCACTACTAGCCTAACCACCACCAGCATGCGCAGGCATATGAGTGCTAAACACCCCACTCAATGGAACCAAGGCCGTTCACCACCTCCTGCGGGTCACACCACTGCTCCTTCCCCAGTGTCACTCCCTGCCTCTGCTAGTCAACCCCCTGCCCAGGACCCCGGCATGAGCGCCTCCCGCCGGAAAACCACACCTTCGCCTCCACGATCCTCCACAGTGTCCACCAATGTGTCTCAGCGCAGCGTTCAGCTGTCTTTACAGCAGACGCTGGAGCACAAGAGGAAATACAGTTCCACCCACCCACATGCCCAAGCCCTCAACGTCCACATCTCCAAATTGCTGAGCCTGGAGATGCTGCCCTATAGGCTGGTAGAGACCGAGGCCTTTCGCAATCTCATGGCGGTGGCTGCCCCTCGGTATTCCATCCCCAGCCGCCACTATTTTTCCCGATGTGCCGTCCCAGCCCTACACCAGCACGTGTCACAGAACATCATCCGTGCCCTGACCAACGCTGTTTCTGAGAAGGTCCACCTAACCACGGACACGTGGACAAGTGCTGCCGGGCAGGGACACTATATCTCACTGACGGCACATTGGGTTAACTTGGTGGAGGCTGGGACCGACACAGACCCTGGGGCCGCTCATGTATTGCCCACACTGAGGATTGCTCGGTCACGGTCTCTCAGACGTACTATGCCTCCTCCTCCGACCCCTCCTCCTCCACTGAATTACCATCCGTGGGCACGGCGCCTTCAGTCGGTAGCTCTAGGCGCAGCAGCAGTGCCGTGGGTAAGCGCCAGCAGGCGGTGCTCAAACTGCTGAGCTTAGGTGACAAAAGGCACACCGCCCAAGAGCTGTTACAGGGCATAACGGCACAGACCGATGTGTGGCTGGCACAGCTGAACCTCAAGCCACGCATGGTTGTGTGTGACAACGGGCGTAACCTGGTGGCGGCTCTGCAACTCGGCAGACTGACACATGTGCCATGCCTGGCCCACGTGTTCAATCTAATAGTTCAGCGGTTCCTCAAGACATACACCAATCTATCTGATTTGCTCACCAAGGTGCGCCGCATCTGTGCACATTTCCGCAAGTCCACCACAGATGCTGCCACTCTCAGGGCAGCGCAGCGCCGCCTACAACTGCCCGCTCACCGACTGTTGTGCGACGTGCCCATGAGATAGAATTCAACATTAAACATGTTATCCAGAGCTTACTAGCAGCGCAGAGCGATTGTAGACTGCCAGATGTCAACTTCCACCAGAACTGGTAGTCAGGTTAGTCAGATTCCTCAAGTCTACAATGAGGAGTGGACGTGGATGTCTGATATCTGCCAGGTGTTGAGCAACTTTGAGGAGTCAACACAGATGGTCAGCGGCGATGCCGCCATTATCAGCCTCACCATCCCGCTGCTTTGCCTGTTGAAAAACTCACTGCTCAGCATGAAGGCAGATGCTTTGCGCTTGTCACAAGAGACGGTGGAGGAAGATACGTCGCTTGATAGCCAGAGCACCCTCCGGTCTGTTTCTCAGCGCATATCGAAGGAGGGGGATGAGGATGAGGAGGAAGAGGAGGAGAATGTCTGCGAGACAGAAGAGGGTACCAGTGCTCAGTCCTTCTTAACTCTTGAGCGTGTATGGGCTGAAGAGGAGGACTTGGAGGAGGAGTAGGAGGAAATGGAGAGTCAGGCCAGTGAGGAGAGGGAATTCTTGTGTGTTGGGACTCTGGCGCACATGGCAGACTTCATGTTAGGCTGCCTATCCCGTGACCCTCGTGTTAGAACCATTTTTTCAAACACCGATTACTGGGTGTTCACTCTCCTGGACCCACGGTACAAGCAGAACCTTTCCACTCTCATCCCTGCAAAGGAAAGGAGTATGAGAGTGAATAAATATCAACAGGCCCTGGTGCACAAGCTGAAACAATCCTTCCCATCTGACGCCGCTAGCGGCAGAGGGCATGGTTCTGTGGGCCAAGTAGTGGGGGAGAGGAGGCGAGCAGGCAGCTTGTCCAGCACTGGCAGGGGAACGCTCTCCAAGGCCTTTGCCAGTTTTATGTCACCCCAGCAAGACACTGTCACCTGTCCCCAGTCTAGGCAGAATAGGGGGGAGCTGTACAGAAAGATGGTGAGGGAGTACCTAGCTGACCATACCAACGTCCGTAGCGATCACTCTGCTCCATACAACTACTGGGTTTCAAAGCTGGACACGTGGCCTGAACTGGCGCTGTACGCCTTGGAGGTGCTGGCCTGCCCTGCCGCTAGCGTGCTGTCAGAGCGGGCATTCAGTGCAGCTGGTGGCGTCATCACCGATAAGCGTACACGCCTGTCAACTGACAGCGCTGACAGGCTGACGCTTATTAAAATGAACAAAGCCTGGATTTCACTGGAATTCAAATCTCCTCCAGGGGAAAGCAGCTAAAGATTTACATTACTTATGTATCCGATTCCTCTTCTCTACTCCTCCTACTCCTCCTCCTCCTCCTTGTTGTCTTTGCCTAATGCTGACCAAAAAACGCCATTTTTTAGAGGTCCAACTGGCACTCTTTTACCACAATTTTTCAGGAGGTCCACCTACAGGCCCTCTCTCCAAACAATTTATCTGGAGGTCCACCTACAGGCCCTCTCTCCAAACAATTTTTCCGGAGGTCCACCTACAGGCCCTCTCTCCAAACAATTTTTCCAGAGGTCCACCTACAGGCCCTCTCTCCAAACAATTTTTCCAGAGGTCCACCTACAGGCCCTCTCCAAACAATTTTTCCAGAGGTCCACCTACAGGCCCTCTCTCCAAACTATTTTTCCGGAGGTCCACCTACAGCGGATAGGTGCCATATACGGTATTAAACTGAGAAGAATACATAGAACACATACCACACTTGATCGAGCTCATAGTTTACAACTGTACCGGTTGATGCTAAATTTTTAAGTTGGGGTTCTGCGTCGTCATTCGAACTCCATCCGGCTGTTGTCACCACCACACACGCTAGCCAAGGGGGTACTCCTCTGGCTCTTCCAGCTCAACCTCCTGCCCCCCCACCTACAGGCCCTCTCTTCAAACAATTTACGTCTTTTTCCTCTCTTTCTCTAAACTATTTTTCCGGATAGGTGCCATATACGGTATTAAACTGTAGAACACATACCACACTTGATTGAGCTCATAGTTTACAACTGTACCGGTTGATGCTAAATTTTTAAGTTGGGGTCCTGCGTCGTCATTAGAACTCCATCCGGCTGTTGTCACCACCACACACGCTAGCCAAGGGGGCACTCCTCTGGCTCTTCCAGCTCAACCTCCTTCCCCCCAGGCTGCCCCCCACCTACCCTGCCCCCTCTCTCCAAACAAATTTACCCGGGTAGGGGACGTATTAGATATTGGACAGATTTTTTTTTGGTTCTTCTTTTAATTGCCTCCTGCGATAGATGGGAATCGAACCCGGGTCACCTCCTTGGGAAGCAGCTATGCTCACCACTTTACCACCAACAGCCACAGCAACTGATAAGAACAGATACTAAACTTGATGTCAGCCAACATTTCGACAATCGATAACCCGAAACGGGTCCGCCGTCGAGCCCGGCGTTCGGCCACCCTGAACATTTCACATACTCTGACCGAGTCTGACCCTGGGGCCGCTCATGTACTGCCCACTTGGAGGATGCTTCACCTCCTTCTACCTCAGTCTAACTTGGTCACTCTGTTGTCACCGCCATGCTGCGTCTGGCTAAATTTTTGGGTGGCTCACCTGCTACCTCATGTAACGTTGTCACTTGTTGGTGTCACCGCGATGCTGTGTCAGGCTTATGCCTGCATCGTGTGGCTGGGGATAGAAGAGCAGTGCCAGCATGGGCATGGGTGATGGACCTTCGTTGCACCTAGTTGGGTGCTTCCCTATATATTCCCACCGTGCCAGCCATGGGTTGTACATTAACTAATAACAGGGAAAAAAAAATATTTTACAGGAGGGTCAACCGCAGACACTCCAAAACAATTTTACATGAGGGAGTGTCTCCCCATCTGCCATCGTGTTCGGTCAGGCTGTCAGTAGGTACACCACCTCTGTCGTCCGCAGAAGCGGCCACTATGAGGAAGGCCACGGCGAGAACATCCCCTTTTCAATTGAGAGCAAGTGTAGAATTGTAGGAGGATGACACTTTTCTTCCGCAGTGGATTCACCTTACCCTTTATCATTGCCAGACAACAGTTAGTGAAAAACTAATTGGCAATGATGAAGAAAATGTAACGGTGCAGTGGACCGTCTGTGACGCAAAACCTATATATTCCCACCATGCCAGCCATGGGTTGTACATTAACTAATAACAGGGAAAACAAATAGAATATTTTACAGAAGGGTCAACCGTAGACACTCCAAAACAATTTTACATGAGGGAGTGTCTCCCCGTCTACCATTGTGTTCGGTCAGGCTGTCAGTAGGTACACCACTTCTGTCGTCCGCAGAAGCGGCCACTATGAGGAAGGCCATGGCGAGAACATCCCCTTTTCAATTGAGAGCAAGTGTAGAATTGTAGGAGGATGACACTTTTCTTCCGCAGTGGATTCACCTTACCCTTTATCATTGCCAGACAACAGTTAGTGAAAAAGTAATTGGCAATGATGAAGAAAATGTAACGGTGCAGTGGACCGTCTGTGACGCAAAACCTATATATTCCCACCATGCCAGCCATGGGTTGTACATTAACTAATAACAGGGAAAACAAAAAAATATTTTACAGAAGGGTCAACTACAGACACTCCTAAACAATTTTTTAGGAGGGTCAACTTCAGACAAATTTTTTGGAGGCTCGCCTACAGACATTTGACTGCTACCTCAATCTAACTTGGTCACTTGTTGGTGTCACTACGCTGTCACCATGATGTGTCAGGCTTATGCCTACGTCGTGGGGAGGGGGATAGCACAGCAGTGCCAGCATGAGCAGTGGTGTCACCTGCAGGCGGTGATGGACCTTCGTTGTACCTAGTTGGGTGCTTTCCTAACATGTGATGGGTATTTGCCTCGCCTTTCTTGGTCTGGGTGAGCACAATTGCCATGAGGGTAACCACCAGGCTGTTGCCTGAGAATTTGGGGTAATGGTGGGATTAGGCAGCCTCAGAGGCATCCATGCATGCTGCCCCTGCTGTTTCCTGTCCATTTCCGTGGTGTTTCCATCATTTTCTGAGGTTTCCAGGTTTTCACCCAGCCTTCCCTAGGCAGAGCCTTGGTCCCCTGCAAAAATGCTCAAGTCTCCTATTTACTTCAATGGGGTTCGTTATTCGAAACGAGCACCCGAGCATCGGGAAAAGTTCGACTCGAATAACGAGCACCCGAGCATTTTAGTGCTCGCTCATCTCTAATTAAGACGTTCATGATAATACTGCACTATTACTTTCATTCTCTTTCATTCTACCACATTTATATAGTTTTTCTTGTGTCTTACATAGTAACATAGTTTAGAAGGCCAAAAAAAGACATCTGTCCATCCAGTTCGACCTGTTATCCTGCAAGTTGATCCAGAGGAAGGCAAAAAAAACCCCTGTGATGTAGAAGCCAATTTTCCCCACTTTAGGGGAAAAAATTTCTTCCCAACTCCAATCAGGCAATCAGAATTACTCCCTGGATCAACGACCCATCTCTAGTAACTATAACCTGTAATATTATTACCCTCCAGAAATACATACAGGCCCCTCTTGAACTGTTTTAGTGAACTTACCATCATCACCTCCTCAGGCAGAGAGTTCCATAGTCTCACTGCTCTTACCGTAAAGAATCCTCTTCTATGTTTGTGTACAAACCTTCTTTCCTCCAGACACAGAGGATGTCCCCTCATCACAGTCACAGTCCTGGGGATAAATAGATGATGGGAGAGATCTCTGTATTGACCCCTGATATATTTATACATAGTTATTAGCTCTCCCCTCAGTCGTCTTTTTTCTAAAGTGAATAACCCTAATTTTGATAATCTTTCTGGGTAATGTAGTCCACCCGTTCCAGTTATTACTTTAGTTGCCCTCCTCTGAACCCTGTCCAGCTCTGCTATGTCTGCCTTGTTCACAGGAGCCCAAAACTGTACACAGTACTCCATGTGTGGTCTGACTAGTGACTTTTAAAGTGTCAGGACTATGTTCTCATCACGGGCATCTATGTCTCTTTTGATGCAACCCATTATCTTATTGGCCTTGGCAGCAGTTGTCTGACACTGGTTTCTACAGCTTAGTTTGCTGTTCACTAAAATTACTAGGTCCTTTTCCATGTCAGTGTTACCCAGTACTATGTACTGGTTTTAATAACTGAAAAATAAAATAAAAACTGAACAAATGTTTTTTTTTCTTTTCATTGTCACATTCTGACCTCCATAACTTTTTTTATAATTATTTCCATGGAGCTGTGTGGGCTCATTATTTGCAGGGCAATTGGTAGATTTTATTGATACCATTTTGTAATTTTTTGCTTACTTTCTTTAGTCCCTCCTGTCCCCTAGGGTGCTTAAATATGTGATATTCAGGTCACTTTTAGCTTACATTGCAATGCATTAGCACTGCATTGTAAGCTCTATTTGCTACTATCCTATGGAACACTGCCACCTGCAGGCCTTCATAGGAAATACAGCCCTGGGTTTCTTCAGAGAGACTCAGCACATCAGAATGAAAGGAAGGCATGCCCCAATTGCCACATGGGGAGCCGTTCCAGGAAATGCATGCTTATGGGATTTCAACGCTCAGATGCCATGGCCACATTTTACTAGGGCTTTTGAGAGGTTAAATTTCTGTGATTGGCGTTATTACCGATCACACACATTAGCCCTGGGTCTCTGCTTTTTAAAGCAGCAGAAACCTGGTGTCATGTACTGCAGTCATCTAAGGGTTATAAAGATTTTCTAGACTCTTAAAATGTTGACCAAAAGCTCAGAATGGTCTAAAGTAGCATCATGCCAATCTTACTCATCTTACTAATCCCCCATTGCTCCCAAAGCACTACTTTCTAGGTTCCCTCGTGGTCTCTTTTGGTCAAAAAAATTAAGGTGCTGATTAACCCCCTTAATGTGCAAAGCAGTGTACAGATCATATGTTTCACTGATTGTATAAGCACGAGTTCCCTATTATCCAATATTGGGCTGCTAAGAGGAGAGCCGCCTCCATGAAATAGGGTTAAGCAATGTTGGCAAGTTTTGAATGATTTTAGGAAAGCTAACAATTAGTGTTGAGCGAATTGAAGTCCACAAATTCGATTTGCCGCAAAGATGAATTTCCTTGTGCTTCGTGGTAACTAATTGATTTCCCCTGAAATGGTATAAAAAGCAAAAAAAAAAAAAAATCATACTTACCTCATCCATTTGCTAGCGGCGGGCTGGCAGCCACCATCTTGCTTGAAGATCTTGTACAAAATCCCATGCACGGTGACGTATGATGTCACCAGGACGGCTGGCGTGATGATGTCATCATGGGCCAAGTGATATTTCACGCCAGATCTTCAATCAAGATGGCAGCTGGCCGGTCGCAAGCAAATCGATGAGCTAAGTATGATTTTTATTTTTATTTTTTTAAATTCAGTTTTACACTGTGTCAGATACTTCAATCAGCTATGTCAAATTTGGAGAAGCAGCCGAAATAAACTTCGGAATACTCCGCTCATCTCTACTAGCAATCTATATGAATATTAGGAAAATATTTCTATACAAAAATGTATCTACATGATCAATGACAAAATTATATGATTATATAGCCTAAGATTTTGCTTGGACAAAGGGTGAACAGATACTGTACTGATACTTGTCTTGTTACTACCTACACCAGCCATGATTTGATGAGTTGATTAGGATGATAGTTACTAATTATTTTGCTAGAAGTGACCTAAAGTGAAGTGTGCTACAGCTTCACTGCTGCCTGTTCCTTTATAGCCAGCAAAGATTTGGGAGTATTCATAGCTACCATAGAAATGGAACAGCATACTGTATCTACTTTGCATATCTAATAGACAAGAGTGCTTATACCATTTAGTACTTATCTAGATCCATTCTGTTGTATTGAAGTCGTGTGGCACTTGCATTTATACACTTGATGTTTTGGCATCGGTAGCCAGGACGGCGGAGCTTACTACTGTACATGCCAGAAAATGTGTTTAATTGATGAGCAACGAACGCTAACAAATAATGTTGATTAAGCCTAAATGGCACATACATGGCAATAAATTATGAGAACAGATGATAACCACTGTGTGCACCAATAATGTTGGCAGCGCATAGGCCAGATTTGTTATTTTACAAAAGCTTTAGGAAAGAGTGTTAGTTAATTTAATAGCCCAAAAGTTTGTGCCAAAACCCAACTGGGTACCAGGTACACAACACACAGAGTCTCAGCAGCCTGGAACTTCTTAAGTGAAAACATAACTCCTCGGAGGTGGCAAACATTTCCAACCTAGAGTAACCTGCCATCATTCAGATAAGCGAGCCATGTAGCAGAAATAAAATCCTCCAGATTAAAACATACAATAGGACCACATTCCACCACTATGACATTTCAGGAGAAAATTATGTATATTTTGGACACATTCTTTCCCTGTGCATTTTCTCCTTTCCTTGATCAGGCATTAAATAGCACTCAGTTTGGTCCTTCCACTCTCCCCTTCCATCATCCAGTGCTTACTTATTCCATCTGTATTGGAGGTAGAGGTGAGCTCTTTTAACTGCAAGGACTTATCACAGCTATTACACATGCTACCATGGTAGTTGTGCCCAAGATAGGTGCTAAATGTTAAATCAGTGGGACCCAAGTGTTTCTTCACAGAATATAGATGAACATGAATTCCTATAAATACCACATATAACTATCCTATAAATACCACATATAACAACTGTTCCATGTTGTAAAATGCCCTTAAGATGTAAATTCCCACTGATAAGAAATGATTGATATATTGAGAGTTGCTGCTTGAACCTGTGGGTGATGCTGCCTGATCATTCTTAAAGTGACTGTGCAGCCATGAGCTCAAAAGGGATATGTAGGCCAGTACCCATAGAAGATGTTTACTGCTATTTATTTTCTTCAGATTTTGTTGATTAACTATTTTTTGCTCGGCTATGCTGGCTACAGTTTGTCTACTGTATCTACAGGGAGTCAGGCTACTTTCACATCTGCGCTTTGTATTCTGGTTTTGAGATCCAGCAGAGGATCTCAAAACCGGAGCAAAACGTTTCTGTTCAATTTAATACATCAGGATGCATCCGTTCCATTCAGATGTGGTTGCATTAAATCGAAACTGAACAACCGGATGGGTGATGGAGGATCCATTTGTTTAGTATCTGAAAAAATCGGATCCGGCACTGTTTTTAGTACCGGATCTGGTTTGTTCCATTTTGCAGACTGGACACAATACCGCAGCTTGCAGGGGTTTTGTGACCAGTCACAAAATGGAAAAAAATGGAACGGAATGTATCCTGATCTGTTTTGTCCCCATTGACAATGCATGAGGAAGCGTTCTCTGTTAGATTTCAAAACCGGAATACAAAGTGCAGATGTGAAAATATATTTAATTCACATCAATTCACTACAGATGTGAAAATAGCCTCAGAAATACTTCATGTCTCTTCATTGGTCCAGACTGCTGTTTTCTACCTCTTCCCTGGAACTCTGCCTCCTCTGATTGGCTGATGGGTATAAACATACATCGATCACAGGCTCCCCAGGGGCAAGAAAAATAAAAACATATGTTGGAGCTCTGCCAATCCAATTAAAAAGAGTTTATTGGTACAAGGATTATATGACGTGTTTCATCAACATGCCATTGGCTTGTTCAGGTATAAAAATCATGCTGCTGCCACCTCACCACTCTGTCACTGGGCCACTCTGTGGTATCTCATGCTGCTGCCATGTCACCACTATGTTGTCTCCTCATGCTGCTACCACCTCACCATTATGTGGTCTCCTCATGCTGCTGTCACCTCACCACTCTGTGGTCACATCATGTTGCTGCCACCTCACCACTTTGTGGTCTCTTCATGCTGCTGCCACCTCACCACTCTGTGGTCACATCATGTTGCTGCCACCTCACCACTATGTGGTCTCCTCATGCTGCT
Organism: Rhinella marina; assembly: GCA_900303285.1. Classification (NCBI taxonomy): domain Eukaryota; kingdom Metazoa; phylum Chordata; class Amphibia; order Anura; family Bufonidae; genus Rhinella; species Rhinella marina. Next base: position 24,202 of record ONZH01013972.1, on the reverse strand, counting down.
GCCACATCACCACTCTGCGGTATCCTCATGCTGCTGCCACCTCACAGAGATAATTGTGGACATATAAATACACAGGAGGATGGAACAAAAAAAATGGAGGAGGGGCATGCTAAGCTGCACATAATTACATAATCAAACATATAAAAGTTACAAGAATATTAGAAAAATACAATTACAGATCGTAGGACATATATATATAATGAATAAATGGACGATATGGGAAGGATTATATGAGCAGAACAGCAAAGACTGATGTGGATGGATTTTTGAGGACGAACGCTAAGCTGAAGCTTTCACAACGGTAACAGGTTGGGGCACCATAGTAGATCTGGATAAGAGAAGGAAAAGAACAAAATCAAAAGTCCCCAGTAGTAATTGCACAGTATTCTCTTTTTATTTTATAAAAGGGGTTGTCCCTCGAAAATTACTCCTTGGACAGGCAAGGTGTATCCAATAAAGGGCCACTATACATGCCAAACGGCTTATGCTGTTTATATACTACAGTGCCCATGTGGGTTATTGTATGTTGGCGAGACTAAGAATGCATATAAAGAGAGGATAGGACAACATAAGTCCAAAATTAGGAACAAAGCGGTTGAATTACCCGTACCAAAACATTTTGAGGATCTCAATCAAAACGTCACCCAATCATAGATCATGTCCCCCCACTGAGACGTAAAGGAGACAGGGAGAGGATATTGAAACAGAAGTAAAACCCTAAAGGGATGAATATTGATTTCTCTATGACCCCTTTTCTTTGAAATAATAGTATATATGATATGATTTTTTTGTCTCTGATCTGCTGTTTTGTTTTTTACAGATGAACGTCTGTTTGATATGGAATATTTTTAATGCACTGGGATGGTAAGAGGAACTGTTTGTTCTGGTTATTGCTATATCACATCAATCTTGAATCATGTGACTGTGATTGCGTCCATTTTTTAAATGATAGTACCTAATTGATTTGGATAGGGGTCTGTTACCCTGGGATGATTATATTAGGACTAATTGACGTCCTGTTTGAATCTATAGGGGTCCTTCCTAAATATAAGTGGTCCCTGCTGACAGTTCATGCCTGTGGCTTTGTACAGTATATTATTGAGATCTTATTTCCTTTCACAGCTTTTTTATATAAAGAGTTAATATTTGGGGTAGATTACAGCCCCCATTGAATAGTACTGTATTAGGCTTTCCCTATAGCAGGGTACTGTATATTAACCCTCACGCTATACTCATAGATACATCTGGGTATGCTGAAGGATCTCTTCTTTCCCAAATGGGTATCCCCCTGTCTCATACAACTAACAATATATGCCCATTCTGTTTATATACCTGTTTGGGTGGTCACTTTGAATAAGGAACTACTCGTGCAACACATGCTTCTTTTATCTAAAGCATTGGAGCTCTATTGCACTCACGTGGTATTTGCCATGCGCTCCTCCTAAGAGCGTCATGTTGCTAAGCGACGTGACGTCATTAATCACGTGACCGCAACTGATCACGTGGCTTTCGGACATGCGCAATTCCCGAAATCGGAGGTGACCGAATCGGGCATAAACAGGAAGTGATAGCAGGTATGGGACGCTTAAGAGATTATGGAGTGAATTATATTATGTATTTGCAATACTGGCCTATATATTATTGAGGCTCCAGTTACAGCAGACCTCATCAATACATGTATATATGAAAATTATGTGTGGCTGAGATATGGAGCATTTACTTCCTGGTTACCACCAGTGATGTCACTGGTAGTAGGGTATTTAAGTTATGTATTCACTGTCATATGCAGGCTTGATAAAGGCTGAGGTGCAGCCGAAATGTAGCATGTACTAAGGTGCGACTATGGAATAAAAGGATTGTTTCACTTCACCGCATTATGGATGCTGTCTTCACTCTTCTTCATTGTGCTGTGTAAACAGCAATTTACTGCTCAGAAACTTTGAATATATCTGTGAACAAGCGATCACTCTAGCTATTGCTCACTCACATATAGGGGAGGTGATTGCTGCATGTAAATGCAACTCTCAACTCCTGTGAAAAACTGGTAATTATCAGGAATTAATGGTTCACTCCTGATAATTGCCTGCTGTGTTTGCCCATGTAAATGACCTTAAAGGGAATGCTGGAGGATCCCTTTTATTCATGCATTTTCTATTTGCATAAATCCAGACATCAACAAAACTCCTTCATGTAATGACAGGTTTTCCCAATAAGTCTGTGTTCACCTCTGTGTTGGAAGCTCCATTAAGAACCTCCATCAGAGATTGAGTAAAAATTGCTGGACAAAATAGTCTGGTAAAATGACGCCATGACAGACACCTGACAGAACCCATCATGGGAAACTGATATGTTGACGGAATTAATGAGATGCCACCATCAAGAATGGCACCTTCCGATATATGAACGTCAGGCTAGTTTTATTTTATCTAGAATTATAAAGCTCAGTAAATTTCCCAAACAAAAAATGAAATACAACAGAAAAAAATCATTAGATATTCCAAAGAATTCCATTTACCCCAATTTGTTTAATCGCAGTTAACATCTTGGCACATAATCAGAAAGTTTTCAACTCTGGAACTTAGATGATTCCTGCATCTTATTTTTTTATACATTTAGGGTATATTTTTTAACACTATTGGAAGTGGAAGACAGAATAAAAAAGTGTTCGCTCTATAATATGTCAAAATTTGTCGTCATTCTTTTTGTTGAAGTTGTGCACAAACCTTTCAATAACTAGTGACATTTCTCACATGGATTTGGCTCATGAATATTTATTTATGTTAGAGAAGAAATCATTGCTTTCCATCTAGAAGGGAGTTAACAATCCTTAATAGCTTCTTCTGATTTGATTGATGTTTTTGTCACTTTGTGCAGTAAATAGATTGCCATTAGCATACCAATGTTATCAAGCCTTCTACCTAAGACTGCACTTAAATGGCCACATTTTAATATCCCACCTAGGGTTTCTTTGTCACTTGAGGGTCACTCTTTGCTGTCAGCAGAAATAAAGTACATAGGCATTTTTCTACTTGTTCTTTTTGCTTAATATGCTAGAGTCAAGCTTATTTGTTCATAAACTAAAACATTGAAAGACCTTGGTGTTGTCATAAAATGTGGCTCCATCTCTGAGCTATTTATTCTTTTGCTGTTACAGTAAAGCACTGAAGTATACACACTTCAAGTTAGTTGCAGACCTTGATGTAATGGAAAGTACAACATCCTTTATAATAAAGTATGACATTGTATGTAGTCAGAGGGTTGTGTTATGAAAGCTTGGCCATAAATCACTTTGTGATACACTACTAAAATTTGTCTACCCGGATTTCATTTTGTGCTTTAGATTAAATAGTTGGTAAATGATTATCTCAATGTTTTTATTCCTGTTATAAAAATAACAGACTTCTAGAATGGATTCTAATTAATCAAAAGACACTTACCTTGCAGTTTTTACAGGTCATGTTTACGATTGAAGAGTTAGAAGGAACATCTGCTGTATCATAAAACATTATGGAAATGAAAACATTTCAGCCCAGTGGAATATCACTGGGGTGCACAACCTTTACCCTTCAGGGAACCTGGGATAGCTCTAGTCCGGTTGAATGATTATTGAACACATCATGATCTGACAGCTCTTTGCTGACTTGTTCCAGATGAATTATGTCATGGGTATTTAGTAATATCATTGCTTTGAGTATGAAAGAATAGAAATGTATTTTTGCTTAAACAGATTTGTGGAATGTATGAATACTTTTTGATAATTATACCATGAAATCTTATATAGTAAGATTTTTACTCATGATCAACCTTTCCTGAGGTCAAAGGACATGTGTCTGTTCCATCCACAGTAAGCTAACAGCAATTTATCGGTGTAAGCTGAGACATAGTCAGGTTTTATTGAGGAGGTTGCAAACATAAAATGAAGTAAAACAACAAAAGAAATCCTGTCCTGTCCGGCACTTACTATACAAAAAACATCCCTCACTAACAGCTGGAGAGCTTCTCCCTGCCAGCTTACAAAAGAACACTTCCAGCAACCTTTTACTCACACTTGACTCTCACAAAGACAGGCTTTCTGTGTCTAATAGCATTTAACCAGTTTAACCATCCAAAAAGCATAGCTTACATGAAAAAGAACATTCAGCAGCAGGAACTTTTTTAAGTTTTTAACTTTTTTAATCAGCCCATATGTACACAATTTTAATTGCAAGCCAAATGTCAAGTTAGTCAGGGACTAATGGTTTATGCAAAAGTTCATCTTGGGCTCCAAGCACAATTTCTCCTCATGCTTGCCAGCTGAAGCCTGTCCACACTTTTTTAGTAGCCTCTCAGTGTCTCTTAGGTGACCCATCGGTAGCACCAGCAGCCAGTGATTACAGCGCGGTTACATCTTCTCTGATTGGAGCCATCCATTTCTCAAATGGTGACTGTACCTTCTGAGATGTTTGACAGAGGAAGGGGGCTTTCACACCTCATTGTGATTTTTTGAACTTGCACTCTAGTTTCAGCCTTTACGTGAACATTGTTCATTGTTCTTTTTGGGCTGTAGGTCCTTATATGGACCTCACATTACTTCGTGGATACCCCTACACACCACCACCAATGTCAGAAGTAATAGAGATGGAGTATAATCTCCTGTACAGCTCAGCAGTCTCTTCATACAGATACAGTGGAGGAAATAAGTATTTGATCCCCCACTGACTTTAAAAGTTTTAATACCAAAAAATAAATGAAACGTCTCATAATTTTATGCCAGCTTTATTTTAACAGTGCCACATAGAATATCAAAAGAACAACAGAGAAAATTACATGAAATGAGAAATAAAAAATAATTTGCATTTCTTTGAGGGAAATAAGTATTTGATCCCCTAGTAAAACCATGACTAATGTTGGCTCCCACAGACCACTGACACACCTTAATCACAGTGAAGTCGTTACCTGGATGAGAGACACCTGTCCCAAATTGTCACCTGTATAAAAGGCCACCTGCCAACAGTCTCAGTGACACTCCAACATCTCGACCATGGGCAAGACTAAAGAGCTGTCTGAAGATGTCAGGGACAAAATTGTTGACCTACACAAGGCTGGAATGGGCTACAAAGCCATAAGTAAGAAGCTGGATGAGAAGGTGACAACTGTTGGTGCAATTATTCGGAAGTGGAAAAAGTACAACATTACTGTCAATAGCCTCAGGCCTGGAGCTCCATGCAAGATATCACCTTGTGGAGTCTCATTGATCATGAGAAAGGCTAAAAATCAGCCAAGAACTACACGGGAGGAGCTGAGTAATGATCTCAAGGCAGCTAGGACCACAGTCTACAAAAAAACCATTGGTAATACACTGAGACGTAATGGTTTAAAATCCTGCAGTGCACGCAAGGTTCCTCTGCTCAAGAAGGCTCACGTCCAGGCCCGCCTCAAGTTTGCCAATGAACATATTAATGACTCCGAGAGAGACTGGAAGAAGGTGCTGTGGTCAGATGAGACCAAAATTGAGCTCTTTGGCCTCAACTCAACTCGACGTGTTTGGAGGAAGAAAAATACAGAATATGACCCTAAGAATACCATCCCCACCGTCAAGCATGGTGGTGGAAGTATTATGTTTTGGGGGTGTTTTTCTTCTAAGGACACAGGCCAACTTCACCGCATTGACTGGAAGATGAACGGGGCCATGTATCGCAAAATCCTGGGTGACAACCGCCTTACCTCCGCCAGGGCACTGAAAATGGGTTGTGGATGGGTCTTTCAGCACGACAACGACCCAAAACATACAGCCAAGGAAACAAAGGAGTGGCTCCATAAGAAGCATATAAAGGTCATGGAATGGCCTAGCCAGTCTCCTGACCTCAATTTCTTCGAAAATCTATGGAGAGAGCTGAAGCTTCGCGTTTCCAAATGCATACCTAAAAACCTTAAGGATATGGAGATGATTTGCAGAGAGGAGTGGGCAAAACTTACTCCTGAAGTGTGTGCAAACCTTATAAAAAACTATAAGAAACGTCTGACTGCTGTGCTTGCCAACAAGGGGTTTGCCACCAAGTATTAAATGATGTTTACCTAGGGGATCAAATACTTATTTCCCTCAAAGAAATGAAAATTATTTTTTATTTCTTATTTCATGTAATTTTCTCAGTTTTTCTTTTGATATTCTATGTGGCACTGTTAAAATAAAGCTGGCATAAAATTATGAGACGTTTCATTTATTTTTTAGTATTAAAACTTTAAAAGTCAGTGGTGGATCAAATACTTATTTCCTCCACTGTATGTGCTATGAGAACACTTTAACCATTACAGCCACCCATCTCGTTTTCTCCACAGCTTAGTTTCCAATATTGTATGCTGACCTATGGCTACTTTTGGCTTTAAAAAGTTAACCTTAGAAGTAGACCTTCCCCTGTTTTCTCAACTACAGCATCTCGGATTTTCATAATTTGCCAGACATCAAAGGAGATCATAAAGGACATCAAAGAACCCAACCCTGGTGTTGTGAGAGGGCCAGTGGGTCCTCATGGCTTGTGGGCATACTGACACCTGCAACTGCTGCGACCCCTATAGATATAGATAGCCAAAATTAGATTCAAAATATACATTATAACAAGGTATAAAGCATACTGTATACATCAACATGCAGACAGTTTATTCAATGCAAGAAATAAGACTTATAACTAGTGTTGATCGAGCACCGCGATGCTCGGGTGCTCTGGTCGAACACTAGGTGGTGCTCGAAGGGTTTCGACCAAGCACCCGAGTATAATGGAAGTCAATGGGAGAACCCGAGCACTAAACCAGGCACCCCCTGCTCTGAAGAGGGGAGGGTGTCTGGTTTATAGGGAAAGTTGAGAAAATGGTGGAAACACCACTGAAATGGTTTTGGAACAGCATGGGGAGGATGTCTGGATGCATCTTGGACTCCGAAGTCGCTGCTATTAATGATGTTGTCCGAGTATTACGCCACTTTTACAGAATGACAAGAATACCCCCCAACACCGAATATAACATCGATTTTAGAGGAAATATTGTTAGGAAACATATATTTACTTGTGCTGCCAAAAATTACAAGGAAGAGGCACTCCGATACAACTGGTATATCACATAAAGGAGGGCCTCATTCACATTGTGGTACAATTGTTCATGTCATGGGACTCCTACACTCATAAAGCCTATGCACAAAGGGAAAGGGCTGACAAAAATTACAAGGAACAGGCACTCCAATACACCCTTTATTTACAGCCAGATATAACAATAGACTTTTGTGTCTTTTCAACAGAACAACTAGCCCTGCCTAGCCAAATCCTATCCCTACACTATCTGTGTCTCCTTGTGCAAACGTTATACAGCAGACGCAGCTGAGGTACTGTCGCCTTGATTAACGGCAGAAAAAATAGTAACGGATGTAAGGTTAGGATGTAAGGTAAGGATGTAAGACTACAGAAATGTTATAATGCACACGCTGTGCGGGTAGTGTTAGGGTCAGGTAAACTTGCGTTCTTATTGCCCCAAAAGAAAAATATATATTGCAGACAGATATAACAATAGACTTTTGTGTCTTTTCAATAGAACAACTAGCCCTGCCTAGCCAAATCCTATCTCTATACTATCTGTGCCTCCTTGCGCAAACGTTATACAGCAGACGCAGCTGAGGTACTGTTGCCTTGATTAACGGCGGAAAAAATATAGCAACGGATGTAAGGGATATAGACTACAGAAACGTTAAAATGCACATGCTGTGCAGGTGGTGTTAGGGTCAGGCCACCTTGCACAATTTTTAATCCCCAAAAAATAAAAAATATATTGTAGCCAGATATCACAATAGCCCTTAAAAGGGCTTTTGGGTCTTTTCAACAGAAATACTAGCCCTGCCTAGCCAATTTCTATCCCTACACTATCTGTCCCTCCTTGCAGCAGCTCTCCCTGACTCAGACTGAGCCGGGTCACATGTCACCGGGTGCGTGACCCGGCCAGCCAATCACTGTAATGCCAGTAGCCAAGATGGCTACAGCACTACAGTGAATGCCAGTACATCCCCACACGCTAATTGGCTAATCAGTGCTGCGGGCCAGCTAGTTGTTTAGCCCCTTTGAATGAAGACCCAGTGAGTGTTGTGGCCTTCTCCGTGATTATTAAGCACAGCGCCGTACATTATATAACGGCTGTGCTTTATATCACGCTTAGCCCCATTGAAGTGAATAGGCTGAGTGCAATACCAAGCAAAGCTGCTATGCAATGTACTGTAAGCACAGAGAAGGCCGCGGCGGTCTCAGGAGCGCCCGTACCTTCTCAAACAGCTGAACGTCGGGGGCCCTGGGTGTCAGACCCCACCGATCAGATACTGATGACCTGTCCAGAGGATAGGTCATCAGTATCAAAATCCCAGAAAACCCCTTTAAGCCTAGTTTTTTTTCCATATTGTCAAGAAAAACCCTGCAAAATAAGCATTTAAACAGCATAATGAATACATATGTAGACAACAAAATAATATACAGTATTTTTCGCTTTATAAGACGCACCCCAGATTTTAGAGTAGGAAAATAAGAAAAAAATATTTTTCATCACACCTCATATCAGACCCCCCCATAAATTTCAGGACATCACATCAGACCATGAGACCTCAGATCAGCCCTTTCAGACCCCCATCAGACCTCAGATCAGCCCATCAGCCCCCATATCAGCCCACTGTGCCCCTATCAGACCTCAGATCAGCCCACTGTGCCCCCATATCAGCCCACTGTGCCCCCATATAAGCCCACTGTGCACCATCAGACCTCAGATCAGCCCACTGTGCCCCCATCAGACCTCAGATCAGCCCACTGTGCCCCCATATCAGCCCACTGTGCCCCCATCAGACCTCAGATCAGCCCACTATGCCCCCATATCACCCCACTGTGCCCCCATATTAGCCCACTCTGCCCCCATCAGACATCAGATCAGCCCACTATGCCCCCATATCAGCCCACTGTGCCCCCATCAGACCTCAGATCAGTCCACTATGCCCCCATATCAGCCCACTGTGCCCCCAATATCAGCCCACTCTGCCCCATCAGACCTCAGATCAGCTCCCATATCAGCCCCCTCTAGCTCCATCAGACTTCAGATCATCCCATCAGCCTCAATATTACCCGACTGTGCCCCCATCAGACCTCAGATCAGCCCACCCAGTCCCATAAGGATAAAATAAAAACCTCTCTTACCTCTCCTGCGCCTCGGCTCCGCTCTGCTGTCTTCTAAGGCCGGCGCTGCACTGTCACCTGACTGCGTGCCGTGTCAGGTCATAGTGCGCGGTTAGGACAGTGCAGTGCCGGCCTGGAGAGGACAGAGGAGCGCCGGATCCGGAGCGGAGCCGCGGTGCAGGAGAGGTGAGAGAGTTTTTTATTTTATCCTTATGGGGCTGGGTGGGCTGATCTGAGGTCTGATGGGGGTCCCGGCACCTGATACATACAAGTGAGCGCTTCCATAATTGAAGCGCTCACTTGTATTCGCTTTATAAGACGCACTGCAATTTTCCCCCTACTTTTGGGGGGGAAAAGTGCGTCTTATAAAGCGAAAAATACGGTACATGAACATAATCTTAAGAGGCTATATATGCAGCCTTTCATGTAAGGTGGGCAAATCATGATATTTTACCACTCATAGCCTGAAAGAGAGCACTTGTTATGTTTTCAAGAGAATGTGTCCCCAGTACAGATATGTAAAACAAAGTATTTGCCTTAATTATTGCTGCCCCGTAGTGTACTCTGGCCATTGTTTTTTATTTCTGGGCCTCATATGTTCTGATGCCCAATATATAAATAGTCTGTTGGTTTGCCAAGGAGGCAGCTATCTAGTATCTTCTCTGAAGGTGGAGTCTTGGAGCTTTATCACTCTGATGCTGTACATAGTACATAGGAATAATGAGCTAGAAGAGACAAGTGATATATGAGTGAAGGAGTAAACAAATAGTTGTAGCAATAACTTGTTGTAGCAATTATTAATAAGGAGTGTGAACATTTTATTGTCCTCTAATATAGTGCTCCTCAACTCCAGTCCTCAGGGCCCATCTGCCGGTCATGATTTGAGAATATCCCACAGAATGAATACTTGTGGTAAGTCCCGATGCACTGACACCAATTATATCACCTGCTGAATACTAAGGAAATCCTGAAAACATGACTAGCAGGTGGGTCCTGAGGTCTGGAGTTGGGGAACACTGCTCTAATAGATATCCAGTCCATGAATGCAATGATCCCAAGAGGTCTGTGGGAAAAATCCATGAGACACATTCACTCCTGATCTGAGTGTTTCAAAGTTTGTCATTAGCTTGTATTCCCAGATTCTCCTGTCCTTCTGAGATTTTAAATTCCCTTTTAATATCAAGGCTTCAAAAGTGTTTTGGTACAAGCAAATCTTTCCTTTCTTTTTTTATTGTGTGACAACAGTATGGTGACATAAAAATACTTATTCTTTTCCACCATTTTAATGTGTCCTGAAAAGGATCAAACTCTAAAAGTACAGCAGTGCAGCCATTTTGTTTCTTTCCATTGACTGTTTTCTGGCAGTGCCATCGCCACATATTATCTTATTTCTCTGCTTTCAGTTTATTGCCTGTTCCATATTTATGTGAATGTGTTTCAGACGTTTATATAAACAAAATGAATTGTCGAGTTGATATAAAAGATCAACTAGGAGACACAATTTACAACTTGCATGGCAGAATTAAGTTGCTTTCACTGTAATAATTCACACGCAAATGCAATAAGCCATAGAGGACATAGAAATATCTGTGAAAAATGGATTTGGGAATATTTGTTCTAAAGAAGAGATCTACCACAACAAGTAAACCGGAAAAAAAAACATCAAAAACAAGACATCAAAATGTTCACTTTCAGAAGGTGGTAATAACTATAAAGAAATGTAAAACAGCATCTTGTTTTTTAAATTAGAAATGCTTTATTATCATTAAATTACAATTTAATGGGGAAATGTCACATGATGCCAGACATGCCACTATATAACAGACAGAGGCACACATAGCCCATAGAGTCCTATGCTAAAGAAATGTATACAATGCAAGACCCATTTTTACTCAAAAGCAAAGAAAACTATACTTTTCAGTGAAAGTGAAAAAGTTTGCCAGTCCTTATTTCCAACATGTGCCATGAGGACAATTGTTTTGTATATGTCAGGGGTCCTATGGATATGGCATGTGCAGGATGCTTTCCTGGCACACTTATTGAACATATACGGCACATGTTATATGAATATTGAAACACTTTCATATCATGTCAATCAGACCTCCTCTAAACTCGAGAATGGTTTCCATTCCCATGGTTGAGGGTCTGCATTCCCTTACCAATGAACTGAATAGGAGATACAGAAACTTATGTTACAGGGACAATATTATTGGTTTTACCTTTACCATAGGGATGGGGAGGAATTGTAACAAACAATCAAATTAAACATTTCCAAGAGGAATTGAAGAGGAGTGGCACAATGCAAAGTATAAAAACTATAAGACAGCTCTGTTATTTAAATGCGAGGTGTACACAAAAAATACATGACAGGAGAGCTGACAGGTCCATTTTAAAGGTGCCGTCCAACTAAAAAATAAAACGCAAAACAAAAAAGCCCCAAATGTGATAAAATCAAACTATACTACTTATCTCTCAGATATCCCACTGGTTCAGCTCAGATGCTCCAGTGGTGCCCCAAGTCATGGTTTATCTGTGGACAGCAAGTGTCTGCAGAAGCCAATCAGTAGCCACAGTGGTCATATGCTGTTTTTCTGACATCACTGGCCAGCAATGGGGAACATGATGCCAGTAGTAGGGCAAGTGACCATTGAAGCTACTGCTTGAGTGCAGCATTCATGTGCTGACTGATTGTGAATAAAGACATGGGGGTCCACCAGAGCATCTGCATTTAATTGGCGAGGGATTAGTTCAGTTCCTGGCTGTACAGAGATATTATGGTCACTAAAGTGTCAGTGGTAATAACTCAAATCTCTAGTGATCTATGGACCCATATCCATGATACAAACGGGATATCTCCCAAGTTCATTCCATGGTATCGCTTCCTGAAAGCTTCTCTTTAAGCTCTTTTAATGAATTATTGGAGTATTATAGTGTTCGATTGTTTGATTTATCAAAATTTTATGGCTATTAAAATGAGTCTGTCAGCTACAACCTCAACAAACTAGAGTAAGCGGTGTATAGTGTTTTTGTCTTTATTCTGACACCATACTCCAACAAACCAGCAGTAAAACCCGTGCGTGGTGGTGTATGACGTCACCATGCTGGCCGATCGGATGACGTCCTCACAGGCTGTGCAAGATTTTGCTCCAGACCTTCAATCAAGATGGCGGCAGCCAGCCCTTTTCTAGGAAATGGATGAGGTAAGTACGATGTCCTTTAATTTTTTTTATATTTTACACTCTAATATTGCTATCAGATGCCGCGATCAGCTATGAACGCGGCATCTGAGGGGTACAATGACGGGGAGCAGAGCAATTGCCTCTCCCTGTCATTGCATACACTAATTACAAAGAAATGCCCTTCGTGATGAAGTTATTCGTCACAAAGAGAATTTTTTGGTAAAATTTTGGCGAAGCAGCTGAATCCAATTTTTGAATACTTTGCTCAACACTAATCATAGCTGTTCTATCCGTTTAGCTCACACATACAGCTAGGATGATCTTTAGGGATTGTAACACAGCTTCTATGTAGTTGAATGTAATGATTTCACTGTTATATGATTCTCGGGTAATTTTATGTGTCTGCTCTTAGTTGTTTCTGAAATAACAAAGAAAATATGAAATCAATTTTATGTCAGATTTAACCTATTTATGCCCTCAAAGTGATATATGATATGTAAGCTTCAGCTTATACCATGTCCATCAAGGGCCACCTGACCACATGTGATGAATATCATTAATGAGCAATTATTAAAGGCTTTTCAGGTGCTTTTTCTAATTAAGGAAAACACAATGCCATGTACACAAACTATGTAAAAATGATGTTATTAGGACACCAATCCATTGAGCTCGAGGATTACAAGTGTTTTGTGTGTCTGCTTGTAAAGATGAGGATTTATTGTTTCTACATGGATGACCAAGTGTAACAAATGAAAAATAGAAGGGATGTATTAAGCAGCGTCGAGCAATGTCATTTTAAGAATTGACATTAAAAATACAACAGAAACCTTGGGCAGATATAGACTGGTGTCTAAATATGTTTATAAATTAATGTATGTCCTTACAATGTAGGACAAATGCAAAGTCAATCTAAACAAAAGCAGCAATGCAGATAAGTAATGTAGTGCCATGTAAAACACATTTCCACCTACAAAACATATACACATAAATTATTCAGTTCCAATAGGTTGTGAAGGGCAATTTTCAATAACCTAAAATGCTGGACCATAATAAAGTGCAACAAGGTAATACATTTAGACCGCCTTGTATAACCATAGTCTTGTCTTACAGTGGCATTTATATTAAAATAAACATAAGAGATAAAGCTGTGTCTGAAAATGTCCAAACTATTAAAATATCAAAATTCTTCTCCTGCTTGGTGGACGCTGTAATGGAAAAAAAAATCCATGATTTGCCATTTTTTTGTCACCTTGTTTCTCTAAAAAATTAAATAAAAAGTGATGAAAAAGTCATTCATATCCCAAAATGTCACCAATAAAATGTTCAATTCACTCCGAAAAAAAACAAGTCCTCATACAGCTCTGTAGACAGAAATATAAAAAAAATTGAGGGTCTCAGAAAATGATACATACAAAATTTTTATTCTTTCACAAGTTTTTTTTTTTTTTTAAAGTAAAACGTAATAAAAACTATGCTCATTTTGTCGTAATCATACTGACCCACAGAATAAGGACATCATGTCACATTTAGTGCACAGTTGAACACCATAACGTAAAATACCCAAAACAACTTGGCAGAATTGTGTTTTTTTTTTCAATTTCACACATTTTTTCCCATAATACAAGATAAGGTAAATTCAATGGTGTTATTAAAAAATACAACTTATTCCACAGCAGTATTTGTCTGGCGTATTTTCCAGTGGTGATATCATTTTGGAGTGTGTATGACTTGTTAATCAGTTGTTGTTCAATGTTATTGGGAGGTGAAGTAACAAAGTAACAAAAAACTGCGAATCAGCTATATGAGATAAATGTTCTTTATATTTTAATAGTACAGATATGTTAACGCCAATTATGTTTTTTTATTGTTTATTTATTTTTAGGTGCATGACTCTTAAAAACAAAATATACATCTGACATTAGCAGACATAGATTTGCAACAAAATGTGCACCATTTTCTGACTTTAAAGGGGTATTGTGGTTATATAAAGTTATCCCCTATTTGAAGGATAGGGTATAATTATTAGACTGGTAGGGTTCCTACCACTGGGATGTCCACTGATCACAAGAACAGGGACTCCATACCACAAGGAGCCCCTGTAATAAAAGGAGCTGACAGTTGGGCATGCGTGCAGCCTCTCTATTAATTTCTATGGGAGTTCCAGAGATAGTGGAACACAGCGCCCTTGGACAGGTCATTGAATATGTTTAATCCTTGAGACCCACTTTAACTATATTATATTAAACAAGATATTGTGTGAAGTGCTTTAAGCCTCATTTACCCTCTTCTTTCAGATTTTTGGCAAGAAAGGGATGCAAATGAGCTCTTAACAAGCTCTGCCTCTAATGCCACCAGCTGTAAGGCGGCTAGCCTGTAATTCAATGTTAGACCCTTTAAATAGGCCCTGAGACATGACTCAATAAGCCAGCATATATTAGTACCCCCCCCAAAATCCTGATTTAGGCCTCTCACCCAGTTAAACCAGTACTCTCTTCTCTGCACTGATGAGGGGCAATCACCTCAAAACATCTGTCTGCAGATGAGATTCTGGTTTATTTAATATCCAAGTCATGGCTCAAGGCTTATTTACAGTAAAGGGTTCAACATTGACTTATAGGATAGCTGCCTTATATCTGGTGGCATTAGAGGCAGAGCTTGTTAGGAGCTCATTTGCATCCCTTTTCTTCCCAGAATTCCAGGGGAGCATGTATGGCCTCTCAACAAAGAGAGATAGTGCTGATTAATTTCAGATTTTTGAAACACCTGTAAACAACCCAATGGATTTCAGGCATTTCTTCTGGCATTTTTGAAGTCCCATAGAAAAGCTTAAGGAAAAAACAATATATGTGTATACACACACACACACACACACACACACACACACACACACACACATACAACACATGTTCCTCAAACCATTTCTGAAATACGTTGCATTTTAGAGGCCACTTTCATTAGGGAATACCATTGCCATAAAATCAAGGTAACATCCACATGAATGCCAGGACTCAAAGTTTTGCAGCAGACCATTGCCCAAAGCATCACACTACCTCCACTGGCTTGCACATAATTTACCCTGGTGCCACCTCTTCCCCAGTTGCGCAATGTATACATCACTGTCTGTCCACATGTGATAAAAAAGAAAAGACCCACCTTCTTCCATTGTTCCATGGCCCATTCCTGAAGCTCATGTGCCTATTGAGGGTGCTTTTGGTGGTGGCCAGAGTTCAGGATAGTCAGTTTCACCACTCTGTGATAATGCCGCATCTTTCAGAGCTAGCCTTTGTTCTTTAAGTTCATCAGTGAGCCATAGACGCACATGACTCCAGATCACTGACATCCTTGGACCACGTTTGGTAAGTGCTAGAACTGACTGACTCTCCCTCCCTCTATATATATACATAGATATAGTATGTATATATATATATATATGTTATTAAATAAATACATATAATATATATATATATATATATATATATATATATATATATATATATATATATATATATTAATTTACTATATCCAAAGCCATTTGAGGATAAAATTCCACTCTGGTTTACGGCCTTATAAAATTCACACTTCATAAAAAGATAACCTTGTAAATATTGTTTTCCCTAAATACATGAACAATGATATCAATGTACTAAGAGAACATTTTCTCCTGTGCTAATAAAATGTGCACTCCTCATATCTTGAAAATTGTCCACAAACTTGATGTAATTTGTAATGTAACTCAGCTGCACTGTGTGATTTGTGTGCTGACATCTGAAGCTGACATGGTAGTAGATACCTAAGTTTTATTTCCTCATAGGAATAAAATAGTGGAAGTTATTTCATGAGAATTTTTCCTCTCTGGCCTTGAGAATTTAATTGCCCCTCATCTGGCGGCGAAGTGTTTGTTACGTACAGTAAAGAAAATGCAGGGGAAAACAGATTGTGCTGAGAATCATCAACCTTTGGATTGGGTTTTGCATACTGATCATGGAAAGAGGCCTCGTTTGTTGATTAGTCAGTTCTCTTATAAGAATTCTATATTGCAGGAAATATTGACTATTGGTTAATTTTGTAGATTTTTTTTTACTGAAGTTGCCAAAATGCTTTTCTCTACAGCTTAGGGTACGGCAACACATGGCTTTTAGGCAGCAGATTTTCCATGGTGGAACCGTGTGAGGAAAATCTTTAGTGTTTACAGTAGCAGCAATGTGAATGAGTTTTAAAAAAAACTAACTTACTGCAAATTACTGCACCAAAATCCACCAATAGCTTGATATACAGTGCCAGTTTATGCTGCAGATTTCCCCCATCGTTTTCACCCTTTGTAATGCAAAGAGTGGAATATGTTGCAAATCTGCAGCCAAATCTGCGTCAAACTCTGTAACTCATGTAGATTTGACCACAGATTAGTTTTGGAGGCTTCATAGAAAGAAATATCCTGTGTGGCCAATGGACACAGCAGATCCCTCTAAAGAGAGTCCACATGGCATGCAAGGAGCCTGTACAGTTCCTGCCATAAATCCTTGTACAGACTCCATGTAGAACAGACTCCATTTATTAAAGGGTCTTTTTCCGGGATTCCTCAGGATAGATCATCAATGTCAGATTGGCAGGTTCCCATTCACTTCTATGTGATGGCTCCTTCCTGTTCAAGTGTATAGGAATGAGCTGTCCCACTGAAGTGAATGGGCAGGCTGCTTGTAATGACACCTCGCTGATGCAATGTCGACAGTAACGTAAACAATGAAGGGAAGGCAGTGCTTGCAATGTCGGACCCCCCGCCGATCTGATATTGATGACTTATCATGAGGATAGGTCATCAATATTAAAATGCCAGATAACCCCTTTAAGACCTACGTTATATACACCAGTCTTAATATGTTGTCTGCTGGTTTCAGATGCACCATAATTTACAGAGGAGCACATCTCTTAAAAATTGTGCCTCAGCTCGGGCTGTCCATGTGCTGGCATAGATTTCAGGTATACTTTAAAACAGTTTTCAGATGTAAACGATAATAAGTATGATGGACCACCTAGGCCCTACCCATGTTCTGCCTTGCTCTGCCAACCGTTTTGAAAGGTGGCAAGCACATTTCAAAACTTCTAAAGGTTGTAAAGATTTGTGCATGGCTCTGTGTAAAAAAGACCTGTAATGCGACTATGTATGTGCCTTTATAGAGTGGCTCAATTCATTCTACTGATTGTAGCAATATGACTGCTATCTTATCTGGATAGCATTTTAAAGAGATTTTCCATGGTCTACTGTGGATATTGATGGCCTATCCTCAGGATAGTCATAAATCCTGCACAGATTTATGCTAGAATTTTGACCATGTGCCAAAAATTTTGCACCAAAAAACTGTCTAGTCTAAGTTTATACTACATATAAGTTGCCGTAGTTTTACTAAAAAAAAGCGCTATAATTTTGCATCATTTTTGCACATGCGGACAGTTTTTTGGTTCAAATTGCGAAAAAAAAAACTTGCTAATTTTTATTAATAACTGTTGTTTTACATAACCATATCTTACCCTGGCCAGATGACATGCCTCTCATCTGCAGTATTTATCCTACACTACTTTTTTTTTTTAATTACTTTGTACTTGTTACTTGATTATTCTTTTTATAGTATTTGTGTTCTAAAACTGGTTACTATACTTTATGCTTTGTGGTTATTACTGCAATTTTGTTATATGTATTTTTGCCAACCAATATTCTCTTTTATGTTTTTTATGTATTTTAACTAGAGATGAGCGAGCACTAAAATGCTCGGGTGCTCGTTATTCGAGTTGAACTTTCCCCGATGCTCGGGTGCTCGTTTCGAATAACGAACCCCATTGAAGTCAATGGGAGACTCAAGCATTTTTGCGGGGGACCAAGGCTCTGCCTAGGGAAGGCTGGGTGAAAACCTGGAAACCTCAGAAAATGATGGAAACACCACGGAAATGGACAGGAAACAGCAGGGGCAGCATGCATGGATGCCTCTGAGGCTGCCTAATCCCACCATTACCCCAAATTCTCAGGCAACAGCCTGGTGGTTACCCTCATGGCAATTGTGCTCACCCAGACCAAGAAAGGCGAGGCAAATACCCTTCACATGTTAGGGAAGCACCAAAATAGGTGCAACGAAGGTCCATCACCGCCTGCAGGTGACACCACTGCTCATGCTGGCACTGCAGCTGACATCAAGTTTAGTATCTGTTCTTATCAGTTGCTGTGGCTGTTGGTGGTAAAGTGGTGAGCATAGCTGTTTCCCAAGCAGTTGACCCCGGTTCCATTCCCGTCTATCGCAGGAGGCAATTAAAAAATCAGTACAATATCTAATACGTCCCCTACCCGGGTAAATTGTTTGGAGAGAGGGCCTGTAGGTGGGGGGGAAGGAGGTTTCGCTGGAAGAGCCAGAGGAGTGCCCCCTGGGCTAGCGTGTGTGGTGGTGACAACAGCCGGAATGGATTTGGAAAAACTGTAGCATCAACTGGTATGGTATCGATTCTTCTCAGTTTAATACCGTATACGTCCCCTATCTTGGGACCCTATATTTAATGAATTTTTCAAACACGGAAAACGGAAAAAGAGCTTGCTCTGGCCAGGGGAGTGTCTTTCCCACTAAGGGGACGTGTCCATGCTCTGCCTATCACAGGTCAGGAGGCAATTAAAAGAAGAAAAACAAAAAACATCAGTACAATATCTAATACGTCCCCTATCCGGGTAAATTGTTTGCAGAGAGGGCCTGTAGGTGGGGGACAGGCTGGGGGGAAGGAGGTTTCGCTGGAAGAGCCAGAGGAGTGCCCCCTGGGCTAGTGTGTGTGGTGGTGACAACAGCCAGAATGGATTTAGAAAAACTGTTGCATCAATCGGTATGGTATCGATTCTTCTCAGTTTAATACCGTATACGTCCCCTATCTTGGGACCTTATAGTTCATGGATTTTTCCACCACGGAAAATGGAAAAAGAGCTTGCTCTGGCCAGGGGAGTATCTTTCCCACTGCAGCTAAGGGGACGTGTCCATGCTCTGCCTATCACAGGTCAGGAGGCAATTAAAAGAAGAAAAAACAAAAAACATCAGTACAATATCTAATACGTCCCCTATCCGGGTAAATAGTATGGAGAGAGGGCCTGTAGGTGGGGGGAAGGAGGTTTCGCTGGAAGAGCCAGAGGAGTGCCCCCTGGGTTAGCGTGTGTGGTGGTGATAACAGCCGGATGTATTTAGAATGACGATGCAGGACCCCAACTTAAAAATTTAGCATCAACCGGTACAGTCGTAAATTGAGATTGATCAAGTGTGGTATGTATGTAATGTACTGGACACGTGCAGGTATAGTGACCGACAACAGCTTGAGAAATACGAAATTTTACTTCTTTTGAACTGGTAATGTTAACAACAGTGAACAGTCTTAACAACGGTAATAAAGAGTGTTATGTTTCTTTACTTAACCCTGTCTTCGGCCGCACGCCTGTGCAAAGGGAGCCTCCCTCTCCTTCACACGTCGTCTCCCAGGGTAACAGGTCGCCCGATGTCCCACACAATGACCCAGGAGTGGATTCTGCTTCCCTTCAGCTGAACCACACACTCCCCTGTACTGAGTTGCCCTGCTCTCCACAATGTGCTTTGTCTTATGATTTCTGACCTGCATCCATCTGCAGCTGTAACACTGGCAAGCTCCTTGTGGGCTAAACTGACTCTTCTGTGCCTGTTGCCTGTAGATGCTGCGTACAGGAGTCTTGAGATGTCTTTTACATGCAGCTCCCTGTGTCCTGGTGCCCTGCACTCTGGTTGAAACTGGTTCCAGCTCAGTGACCTTGCTTTTCTTAAGGACCTGGGAACTTCCCATCTCCCCTGGGTCATAAAGTCCCTCAGATGGTTCGATGCACTGCAAGCAGCTCCCTCTGCTGGCCAGGAGGTGAGACTGCGACATTACACCTTCCCCCCCACGGCTTGAGGGTTGTCGTCCCGACAACTGGAGAGCTCAAGACAAAGTCTTCATACCTGGCAGGCACTCTCCCAAAGTTAGTGCGCTGTGAATGGCGCAAAGGAGCGTGATTCTCCAAGGGTGTGGCATTCTCCACTTCCACAGTGTCATTCTCGCCTCCGTCTGCCAACGCTTGTGACTCTTCCCTTCTTTCCAGGGGTGACTCCTCTTGCCTCTCGGTGCCCTCTGAAGCTGGCCTTTGAGGGACCCACCACTCCTCATCAATGTTGGTCGCCTCCGGACTGGGAGTCTGTATGGACCTTTCTTCAGGCATCCTTTCCACAAAGGTGCAGGGCCGCAACATATTCCGGTGTAAGACCCGCGAGGGTCCCCTCCCTTCTTCTGGTCTCACCTCAAACACTGGAATGTCTGGATTCGGCTGTCGCACCACCTCGTAAGGCCTGGACTCCCATTTCCACCTTAATTTCCCAGCTCTTCTGGCTGTGCGATCTCGCACCATGACACGATCCCCACCATGTAGAGGCAATTCTCGTAATCGTCGGTTGGCTGGTAAGGTATGGGGCCCCAGCTTCTGGGCCACTAAGTCGTACATCTCCTGAACCCTTCTTCGATGTTCCCCCATCCATGTCTGGGGGGTCCAGCCTGTGTTCTCGTCCTCAACTGGCATCATCATGTTAAGGGGGCATCTTCCATTTCTTCCAAACATCAGCATGAAGGGTGAGTACTTTGTGGTAGAGTGCACAGTGTTATTATACACCCACACAAGCTCTGCAACATAATCGGGCCACCTCTCTTTCTTTTCCTCTTCTAATGTCCTTAACAATTGCAGTAGAGTTCGGTTGAGGCGCTCACAGGCCCCGTTGCCCTGTGGATGATAAGGGGTCGTCCGAGTCTTCCTAATCTGATAGAGTCGACATAACTCCTCAATGATTTTCCCCTCAAAACAGGCCCCCTGATCCGAATGCAGTTGGGCAGGACACCCATATGGCAAGATAAAGTTCTTCCACAGCGCCTGTGCTGCTGATTCTGCTGTCTGGTCTCGGGTGGGGACAGCTACAGCAAACTTGGTAAAGTGATCCACTATCACCAGCAGGTATTTAAACCCCCGGAAGGATTCTTCAACAGTCAGGTAGTCCATCATCACCAGCTGTAGTGGATAGTGGGTTTGGATATTTCTGACTGGGGCCTGTTGATCCCCAGCTCTGGCCAAGTTACAACTGCGACAACTTCCACACACAGCCTTTGCCATTCTCTGGAGATTAGGGTGGTAGTAGTAGCGCTGCAACCACATAAACGTTTTAGCTGGTCCGAAGTGTCCCTTCTTCTCATGCATCCACTCAACAATTTTCCTCACCTCAGCAGTAGGTAACACAACTTGCCAGGTAGGCTCGACTTCTGTGGGCAGTTGAACCCTTCGGAAAAGGACTCCCTCTCGTATAATCAGCCGGTCTTTCTGCTGCCATAGTCTTTGACCCTCGGGGCTCAGGGCTTCTCGCTCCTCCCGCATGGGTTGGTAATTGTCTCTGAGCCATTCCCTCACTCTGGTAATCTGATGGTCTCGGAGTTGACGTTCCTGCCACTCTTCACTAGATCCCTCCACCGGGACATTCATCACAGGAGCAACTTCTCGCACTGGGGCCGCCTGCATGAAATCTGGAGTCTCATCTTCCTCCCGGTCATCATCGATGGGCCCACCTGGGTCCTCCACAGGGTTCCGAGACAAAGCATCGGCATTAGTATTCTCCCGGCCAGGTCGGTACTGCGACTTAAACGTGAACTTGCTGAGACGAGCCATCCATCGCTGTTCCAGAGCTCCCAACTTGGCCGTGTCCAAGTGTACCAGCGGATTGTTGTCCGTCATCAAAATGAATTCTGCCCCTGTCAGGATGTCGGCAAACTTTTCAGTCACTGCCCAAACTACAGCCAGCAGCTCAAGTTTAAATGAGCTATAGTTATCCGGATTCTTCTCACTTTCGTGCAAGGACCGACTTGCATACGCAATCACCCGCTCTCGACCTTCTTGCACCTGGGTCAGTACTGCGCCCAATCCTCTCAGACTCCCATCAGTCTGTAACACGAAGGGTTTAGTGTAGTCCGCATAGGCCAAAATAGGAGCACTAGTTAGCAGCCTCTTCAGTTCGGTGAAAGCATGAGCAGCTTCTTTGTCCCAAAGTAATCGCCTCTCTTTTGTCTCCCGAGGTGTTCTGCCAGCAAGCAAGGCATACAGTGGTGCAGCCACCTTGGCAAAGTCCTTGATAAACCTCCTGTAGTAGTTAATCAACCCTAAAAAGGACTTTAACTCACTTCCTTTAGTGGGCACTGGCCACTGCTGTACCGCTCGGATCTTCGAGTCCATAGGTTGGACTCCCTCTCTGGAAACTCTGTGGCCCAGGAACTCGAGGCTCTCTCTAAACAGATGACACTTGTGGGGTTTTAACTTCAGTCCATGTTCTTCTAACCGTGTCAAAACTCGGTCAAGTCGCTCTAGGTGTTCTTCGAAAGTAGCAGAAAAGATGATAATATCATCAAGGTAGATAAGCAGGCATTCATGATTTAGCTCCCCTAAACACAGTTCCATCAACCTCTGAAAGGTGGCGGGTGCATTGTTCAACCCGAATGGCATTCTCAGAAATTCATACAGGCCCATCGGTGTGATAAACGCTGTCTTCTCCCTGTCCTTTTCTGCTACTGGCACCTGCCAGTATCCACTGGCCAGGTCGAGGGTGGAGAAGTAACGGGCCCGTCCCAACGCTGCCAAGGAGTCTTCAATTCGGGGAAGCGGGTAGGCATCACGTACTGTACAGGCGTTCAGGCGTCGATAATCCACGCAGAATCTTATGCTGCCATCCTTCTTCTTAACCAGTACAATGGGGGACGCCCATGGACTTTTGCTGGGCTGTACCACTTTACTGTCATGCATCTGCTTGAGAAGTGTCTTCACCTCCTGGTACAAGGCCGGAGGAATATTCCGATAGCGCTGTCGGATAGGTGTAGCCTGTCCTGTTGGAATTTCATGTTCCAATGTCCGTGTCACTCCAAAATCTGCCTCATGATTGGAGAAGGCGTTTGTGTGTGCTCCCAGCACTTGGGCCAACTGGTGCTGCTCTCTCTGGGACATCTGACTTCTGTCCAAGTGTACCTTCTCCAACAGCTGTTCACCGGTCATTGGCGGTGTGTTGGCTTCTATTCGGCACAAAGTGAGAGCGGGCATATCAGTATCAGTGGGTTTAACACACCAGTGTTGCTCTTGAGCAACCTGCACCTCCTCAATTGGATATACACTAGCAATCAGTTCTCTTGGAGAAAGGGTCACATCAAAATTATTAAGGTTCATACATCTCACCAGAACCCTCCCCCCTTGAACCGTACACAAGGTTCTACCAACTGCCAGCCCCTCTCTCTGCAGCATTGGTTCGAGCATAACATCAGCCCCCTGTAACTGGTAGCTAGTGCCCACTGGGAGGGGCAACAATACCTCATGACCTGCCCGAACCACCAGGGATACTGCTGGGGGAACCTTCACCAAGCCCACCCTCCCGGTCAGCTCTGAAAGGGTGGCCTGTACTCTACACTGTTTGAATGTCCTTTGCAGGGCTACCTGTGGGGGTTTCTGGTTTGGGACTTCCTTCCAGTACTTGGGTCCTAACTCTCGGACCATCAGTCCATCCAGTTCCCGCAGCACATTCATACCCAAGATTACAGGCACATCAGAATTCATAACATCCTCAACCACCACCACCCCCTTGTCCTTCATGGTACGCCCCCAAATCTCGATGTCTGCACACATAATCCCAGCCTGCCGAATGGGAAGATTGTTGGCACCCTTCAGTCTTAGCCAATGGTCATTCCCTCGACAAGCAGTGGTTGAGAAGTGGATCTCAAAGGCAGGCCGGGTGATAGTGGTAACCTATGATCCAGTATCAACTAAACAACTTA